>MU742140.1:5173-19665 GCA_026770625.1 Nicotiana glauca
TAGCTCCTAGTTGGCGAAGGCTTGTTATCTAAGTATTATCACATTTGAGTGTGCATAATTGGCAGAACAGAATCTCATCTTTCTAGTTGGATATGATGCGAGATAAGAGCTTCTTCAAGGATAGTTGCTTGAGTTTGTTCTCTTCGTATATGCTGAGCATGTCGGTTTATAAAATCATCACCAAGCTTGTGATTCAATATATTTTGTTTCTTCTACTTTGGACTCAAATATTCAATGCGGAAAACTAATGTAGTTGAATGACCGTGATGCTTATTAATTGATTAAGACCAACAATTTGCCATATCGGATCACTTCACAGGTATCCAGGTACTGGGGAATATGACAAGTTTTATGGTGAAGGAATCTACCAATGTGCAGGATGCGGCACTGCCCTCTACAAGTCCACAACAAAATTCAACTCAGGCTGTGGTTGGCCAGCTTTCTTTGAGGGTCTTCCTGGAGCTATTAATCGCACTGTGAGCTTCCTTCTCTTCCTCCTGGCGGGATCAGCATGGGTTTATCAGTTTCTAAAATCTTTAGATAATAATGCTCATTATCTGGGGACAGAGCTATTGTTTTTGGGGAAGGGTCATCACTCCCCCTCAACTTCTGCGATAGAATATAGAGTATCTATATGAGGCTGCATTAATATGAATGGCCCTCCATACCTTGGGAGCAAAAGTAGAGTCTACCCTTTTATTTCGGGAGATCTACGTCCCTATGTTGGCATCTTCTTTTGACTTTCTTGCTATGTTCCATGTTTCTCTTTCTTCCTTTCCTTTCCAAAGCATGCTTGAGTAAACTGTTTGTCATTCCTGAAGATTTTTGGTGTAGTAGTTAATTTTTTGAATTTGAGAACGAAAACATCAACAATCCCCTCAAATAGTGACAAAGTAAAGGCTCTATGAAATCTTGGTTCTGTTACTTTTTCCTTGTTTGAACCTTTTGCCTTTATATTTTTTTTAATTGCACTCCCCACCAACCGACCTTTAAAAAAATTGCCTAGTTTTTCTCATCTGTGATTTTATGATGGATCTCGCATGTTTGAACTTATTGTTATTCATATTTTTCGGAAAACATTAGAAATATAGAAGGTATTCCCGTTGATTTTTCTTGATTGTTTTTGGTAATGAGATTGCTTGTTCAATGTTTTTATGTTGTATGGGTACTCCTAGCAATTTTTCTGGATTTGACATTGTGACTGTCTAATGTGTGATATCATGGTACACTTTTTAGGCTGATCCCGATGGCAGGAGGATCGAGATTACTTGTGCAGCTTGTGGTGGCCATCTTGGTCATGTTTTCAAGGGTGAGGGGTTCCCTACTCCAACAGATGAGCGCCATTGTGTCAATAGTATTTCCCTCAAGTTTTCACCAGCAAATTCCTAATCCATCGCACCGAGGATGTTATGGTTATCACAGCTTTATATCTCTCATGCATAGTTAGTTTATATAGATACTACATTAACTACTGATGACAGTGTTGTGTTTTGGAAATAAAAGTTACTGTTGGTCTTGCGCACTCTGGAAACTGATCCTCAACCTTTTGTAATGTGCTTCAACATATAGGAAAACTGGGCGAGTTTGATATAAATATTTCATGAGTTTGATATAACTGCTCAATGGCAGCATTTTAGGCACGGAATGTCAAGTGCAAGTCCTCTCTTCTAAGCAAGGGTAGAGAAGTACCCGATATTCCATCAGGGTATTATCACTTTTAGTCCGTTCCAGAAACTATTTATATCTGGTAGCCGAGGTGTATAAAATTTATAATTTTTGTATATAGCATACAAAATGTGTGTGTATATATATATAAAATATACAAAAATTATACATTTTTTCAGCTATTATTTTTAAAGCGGCTATACAATGTCATTTTTTCTATTCCATCGATGGGAATTGTTCGAGAGTGTCGCCGTCGTGAACTCTTCACCGGTATATGCAACTCACCCAAGTGTTTTGAGAAGCTGAAGCTTCCCAAGTATAGGTAAGTTACAGATTTACAACAGTTGGTCAAAACATTTCAGAAAGCCCCATTTGGAAAGTTGATACTGGATATGCAATTTGAGTCTCTTTTCTATAATGCCAACTATAAGATCACTCACCTCAGTAGCCTAAAGTTGTGATCATTGTAAAACATTTTCAGCTCTGCTTCAGTCAACAAGAGTTCAGAACACAAAGAGTTATGATTTCGAAATTTTATCCATATGTATTGCCCATTATACTTTAAGTACCAATCTCCAATAGTAATCTCTTGAGTCATTTTTACAAATAGTAGTAGTGCTAAAATTTGGCTATGAAAGCGGATCACTTTCTCCAGAAAACAGCTCATCATTCATATGAATGCTTCTTCCCGTTCAGAAAAGATAATATGCAACTCCAGAAATCACAATGGATGAATCTTACTCATTGTCTGATTTCATGGCAGAGTAGTTCAGAAGCTATCAAACTATGTAACCGTTACAACTACAACTAATGGAAAATGGGGTAGGCAGGAATCTTGCAAATATCTGTAACCTTGTAACTAAGAAGCATTGATACTTCTTGGTTTATGCAATTAGAGATCGAAGATCAATTAAGCTTTAAAAGTGAAATTCATGTAAAAGACGCGAATGAAAAAGCAATTATCTTTTTATACCGAGTGAATCTTATGAACTCATTTCCACCTCACATGAGGACAGAGTAAAAGAATTACTAAGGTTTCAACATCCAGTTCAGTTTACAGCAAAAAAACTAGCTGTTCAAGCTTTATCAATCTGCATCTACACAAGTGAAAGGTCACCAGCAGGGATAGATCTCTTAACAAGCTTCGCCCAAGACTCGTTGGTTTCCGTAATAATCTTAAGTGCATAATCCTGTGATTGGAAAGGAATTAGATAATCAGCAGGGTCATGCAAAGCAAGCAGAACAGGCAATTAACTATGCAAAGCCAAGAAACACAGGCTTGTCTAACTGGACAAAGTTCTCTAATCTCCTTTGTTTTACGTTCTTTTGGGGGCATTGGGAGATAAAATGCATGCAAAGGTAATAAATACCATTATTCTTCACTCGCTCATCTCATTATGTGCTAAACTGATTAGTCTAACAGGAAAACATACAAGATATTATATAATTATTCACTGCGAAAGAGGGACACAAAGAATTTATCTTAACATGGAATAACTTAAAAGCGATCCCCGAATGTGGAGGTCAAAATTTTGCTCAGCACCAACAACCATTAAAAACTTAAGATCAGTCTCTTTCAATGCATATAATCTCAACACAGTAATAGATACGCAGAAAGTCAGAAACAAGGATCTTTAACAGATAGTAACAAATTTGCCCAATATTTCATCAGTATGAAGAAATCAATATAATAATGTTCAAGAGGGTACCTTGTTAACTGGCTTGTTTCCAAGTCCAAACTTGTTAGCAGGCTTCCCGTCAGGAATCTTATAGTCTCTAAACCAGTCTCTGATAGCTGTCAGAGTGCCCTGAAAACTTCAGAGGATCAGTTTGAGATATTCACAAGTTGAAAGAATAGAAGATCTCAGTACATATATACACACACATACATATATTAGATTATTATGCACAGTACTGATTTAGCTCATTAATAGCTACCGTAGTCATGACTTGAAATAACCATTTTGAACCTACACTGTTAAATGCTATAACAGTGTTGGCTTTCGAAAGGCATTGAAGCATTACTTGAGCACAGTATAGAACAGGTTTGCCTCTTTTTTGCAGTTAATGTTCAAGAGAATTTGGTCAATCCAAATGAGATAGCAAAAGAAAATCAAGGAACCTAACTCAGCGCTTAAAGTGGAAATCTTTTCAGTAAGTGTTCTAAAGAACCACAGCAAGCTTTGATAAATCAGAAGTAATCATTAATACCACACCAAATAGAGTGGAAAAATATGTACAAGACATGGATGCGCTCAACCCCAATTACCATCTATATATCATTGCCCTTTTAGAGTACCACAGTCGAGAACCTCCAAAGTTTCATTCCACGTAACTGATTTGATCCAGTAAGAATTACTAATTGCGGGTATTGATGCACTAAACATTGGAAGCAATGCAGTTCAGTAAAGGTCATCAAAAAGGTATGGAACACTAATATCATAGAAGTTAAGGATCTGGGTAGAGGAAACATGTATAGGACTAGGATAGACTTTGAGAAGTGCATGTAGTAACTTCAAGTAAGAAGACGAAGCAGCCACACTTAAATGCAACAGAAACTCCTCAATGAGGATTTCTCCTCATGCAATTTGAATGGATCATCAAAAGCAATGGGGCTGTTTTTGCATGATTACTGCAATGTTTGTGGAAATAACAGAAAGCCTTGAGGATCTTGTTGTAGAGACCAAATTTCTTACCTTTTCCACGTGATATATGGTATGGATACTTGGCATACTCTGTTATTCTCTTATTCATCGTACTAATATTTAATAAGGAGGCTATTGATTTGCCTATAATAGCCAATAAATAATAGAAAGGAAGGGTTGGTGTCCATCTTCATCTGTACTACTCCAGTTGTTTGTGCAACTTAAATGGTGGAACTTCACATAAGGACTGGTGACTGTTACTTAGACAAACTAGGCCTCCTTCAAGCAAAAGCTCATTTGGGAGCAGAAATTTGCGATGAACAGTTAGTGTTTTGCTGGGAAAGATTAGTCTACCAGCAGTTATAAGAGGAGCTTTGCCTGGATAACTTTGACCATTGTCTACTTGCTTTAAACCCTCATTCCAACAAAGTATGTAGCTAATTTCTGAAACCAGCAAGGTCTGCATAAATGTTACTTCTTTCTACTGCTGTTCTTAGGCAATGATCATTGACCAACTTTTCAGAACTTCTACTCACTGGTTCCAATTGAAGAAGTAAATTATGGATAATTAACTAAACCAAAGAACCCAGCTGTAAACATATAAAGTTGAAAAATCCACAAAGAGAAATATCCTTAACGGACACATATGCACAAAAAAGAGAGTGCCAGACAATGATGATGCATGAAGATTTATAAAATCATCTGCAGTCTGAGAGTAAAGAAGAGTGAAAAGAATAAGAGCCTTATTGCATTCAAAGCATACCGGAAAATGTTTCTCCACATCATCAATATCATTGACAAGTGACGCTCGGGGATCATCTAGGGAAATAGCAACTATTTTCCAGTCAAGTTCTCCTTCATCAATCATTGCCAAAGCAGATAAAGGTTTGACCTTCAATACCTGGCCAATTTTAGCACGGCTTTCCCCAATCTCGACAACATCAACTACATACAAATTAGTCATCAAGAAAGTTAATCAGGTAAGCCATCTTCTAACTTGTTTGTTTCCTTTTTGATGGATGGTTAGAAGAAAGCTTGTTTAACAATTTATGAGTGATGGAAATATACCAGGGTCATTATCTCCAAATGCCCCCTCAACTTCAGCATTTGCAAATGAAGGGTCTTCCCAGGTTTGAGGAAGCAATCCATAGTTCCAATGAATATTATATCTGAGAATGGTACAAAGACGTGCATCAAATCAAACAAGGAAACAACACGACATCATGAATTTAGTAACTTCATGCAACTACCACAACAGATTACGAGCGAAGACCTATTAGCTTTATCAGCCAAAGATTGATGATCGAGATGTGTCTGTCAATGTTTAACAATAAGCATTAGACAATAACTCATGTAGCACAAGGCCACAGGGAAACTGATGGGCCAAATAGACTAGTTCACAGGACACAACAAGATAGTAACAGATCATACTATAAGTAAGTTGGGAAATAGTGCCACAGAATGGTCTTACGGGTAGTATCTAAGTTTCCCCTTCTTTGTGTCTTGTTTAATTGGTGTGTACAGCTCATCTGTAGCAACTTCCATCTTTGCACTCGATTCTTTAGGAATTTCAGCAATAAAATTGAAAACACCATCACCTAAATGCAGTGGTATGTCATGCCAAGGGGAGACCTGCAGATCACACGAATGTGAAAACAATGACTAGAACTAATATGCTCGTGTGGACTATAGAGTTCAAACTTATGTTGACAAGTGAAAGTTAACAAAAATGAAGAACATTCACAACAAAATACATTAAAAGAAATAAAAAGGATAGCCCGGTGCACAAACAACAACCTACCCTAATGCAAGCATTAGTAGTTGCTTCCACGGCTCAAATCCGTGACAAAATTGGTCATGCAAAGATAACTTGATCATTGCTTCAAGACTCCTCTTCAAATATATTGTAAGAAATATAATAGTAAACTTATTATGTGACTTCATTATTTTTCCTTCTTTTAATTGGATTCCGTTTGTTAGCTTCCTCTGCTCTGTATCTTCTTAATCGAGACAATATGCAAAAGGCTTAACGTTTATAAACTGATAGCGTAAAGAACTTTTACTATAGCCATCTTGTAGGTGTGAATCGATAATTTGGAAAATCGCTGCTACAACAGATTAAAGTACACCAACATATAACTTCCCTGCACTGTCAGTATATAACTTAAATCCATGTGCAAAAACTTCAATATTCACATGAACAAGAATGACAGAACGAAGCTCCAAATTTAGCATTTAATCCATGAATTTTTTTAAAATGAAATACATTTCGACTCTCTCCAAGCCTCAACATAAGTAGGACGCAATAAGACACGACTTTTAAAATTCTCAATTCCTCTTTTTTGGAAGTAAACTCAGATATTACAAAATGAATAATATTCCAATAGAGTGATAAATATATCAAAGGAGTTAACAATTCAACGTCCAATTGAACGAAATGAATGCAGATTCATATACAGTAAACTCTAACTAGTTCAGCATTGACATATCTAACTGATTAATTAATTGATTTTTGAGGTAAGCAGAGGGAAGTATTCACCTTTTTGCCAGAATCATCAACGAAAAAGACACGATAATCTAAAGTTTCGGGCTGGCCTTGTTCTTTGATTTGAATCTGAGGATTATAAATAGCAGTGCAAGTGAAAAGTCGGCTCCTGTGTGCAGCAGCAGACCCATTGCGGAAACAAAGGTTGAAACTATTGGGCTTTTGGAGAGGAATTTTGGATATAAGAGAAGTTGTTAGAGTGTTGTTGGCTGATACCATAACTCTTGCAGCCGCCATTGTTGCCTTTGCTGCTGTTTACAGTGAAGAAAAATGGAGAACTAATATCACTGATTTAACTGCACCACAGGCTTGGAATAAATTTATACCAATTTGTCTCTGTTTTTTTTTTTGGAAAACAAAATCATTCAAAATCTTTTTTAAAAAATAAACACACAACAAAACTATTCAACAGTTAATATATATGCACAAAAAATATATATATATATTTATATACATATAGTATAATTCCGCAGTGAAGGGGCTTCAAGTAAACCCTCTTTCCCCACTCTAGCTTCGCCCATGTTCAAAATGTATGATATTGTTTTATTCTTATATAAGTTTCATACAGATTTCTCTAATTGACCTAAGAAATTTTAATGTAATTTTTCTATTTTATCAAAATAGTTTTCAATTTTTTAAAAAATTTCTTCCACGTTCTTTAATGTAAGTAATTCAAATAAAAAATCATAATTATATTTTTAGTCAAATGCTCAAATATTATCAGTCTGTCTCATAAAAACAAAAATTCAATTTTATATTCACAACTTACTACAAATACCATCATATGAAATGCAAAAAAGTGAATATTTAATTTGTTATCACTCCATATTCACATTGTAGTACCACTAGTTTCTGCCTTTCTTGTATATTCTTTTTTATCATTTTCCATTAATGCAAAATGGAAATTAGTGGTAACACATCATAAAGAATTTGACCAAAAAAGTAGGAAACAAATCATAAAGAAGACTGTTATTATAATGGTAACAAAATAAAAGAGATACGTAAATGATTTTGGAATCATAAAAATCGGAGCCCAATGAGATGAAATATTGTCAATCTGTTGTAATAAATACTTACCTTAATCTACGGCTTCAAAAAAAAAAAAAAATCCTTACGTTACTACAAAATACAAATCGGCGCACTAGAAATTGCAAATTGCATAAGAGGAATAGTTTTTTCCAAAATTATGGTGTTAAATTAGCTTATGTTATACTAAATAATTTTTTCAGAAGATTTAAATTATTTATCATCACTTTGATTTTAGTAGTATATTTACTCGCTGATGATTGGAAAAATTGTTTCTACCTAAGGCTGCACTATGGGCCGGGCCCAGCCCGGAACCGCGGGTCAAACGGGCCTAATGGATCGGTCTTAGTGGGCCGGTCCCAAATGGTACTATAAGCCCGTAGCGGGCCGGTCTTGAACAATTAGCCCACGAGCCCGAGATTGCTAAGCCCGGGACCAGCGGGCGGGCCTGGGCCGTTTCAACCGGGCCTAACGGACCAAACGGGCCTCAACGGTTATAATTTAAAAATTAAAATATGACCAACGGTCATATTTTAAAATCTAGCCGTTGGCCATAAAAAAAGAGCCGTTTGGGACTTTAAAAATAGCCATTTGGCCCCCAAACTTTATATAATTACACTTTTTTTCAATTCACAACTATAAATACCCCCTCATTCTTTCATTTTTACTCACAAATTCATCAATCTCTCTCAATCTATATCTAATTCTCTTCTATAATTGCTTACTTTATTATTGCAATTTCGTGAAAATTTGTGAAGTTGGTGAATTGAAGTCTTCAAGTCTTCAACGATTTTCAATTTTCAAGAAGTTGTTCGTCAATTCGGTAAACTCGTTCCAACTCTTAAGTTTTAAGAATTTTTTTTTTGTTTTAGTTTGCATAATTATAATTAATATGGCATTTTCTTTGAAAAAATATTTGGTGGTAAGGGAAAATCTAAAATTGGTGAATCTAGTCGCCAAGCTACTACCCTTCCCCCGGCTCCCCGANAAATGAAGAAGTTATGAATGCTCTTTATCCTAATGAAACTATCTTAGAAAATGATGAAGAAAATGATGATGTAGAAGAAACCCAACCGGATTTAGATGATACACCTACTAGTCATGTTAATAACCCAATTGATGTTCCACCCGACCCACCTGTAGAAATCCCTACTTTTAATAGACAACCTTCTAAACGCCCCGAAACATCACTTGTTTGGAATTTTTTTACTCAATTAAGAGAACAAAATAAGGCTAAGTATAAAACTTGTGGGAGTTTGCTGGTGCATAAATTTACTGGAGACCGTAGCGGTACGGGTAGTTTGACTAGGCACATAAAAATACACCCTAGAGATAAAGCTAAATTTTTTCAAATGGCGCAGCTAGAGGGGACAAGTGTAGATACTACGGTTAACCCTAGTACAGGTTCAAATCTAGTTCAACCAGGAATTAACATTGTGACCGGTGGTATTTTATATTACGATCCAAATAAAGATCGTGAAGAATTAGCAAAGATGGTTACCGTTATGTGCTTACCCTATAGTTTTCCTTCTAACCCTCACTATGTGCATTATATTAGAAGAATTTTTAATCCTACTTATAAAGGTTGGCCTCGCGCAACCGTAAAGAGCGATATTTATAAATATAAACATGAATATGAACAATATTTGCGGTATTTATTTACTCATATAAATTATCGGATTGCTATTACTACTGATATTGGTAGAAGTAATAATGACTGTGATTATCTAACTGTTACAAGTCATTGGATAGATGAGGAGTGGATGCAAAAACGTATTATTACTTATAGAATAATTAATTCACGTCACACAGGTAAGTTTATTGCTAATACTGTTGCAGATATTTGTAGATATTTTTGCATTATTGATAAAATAATGACAATTTCTATGGATAATGCTTCTAGTAATACTAATGCTATAGGCTTACTTACAACAACACTAAATCCTGCATTTAGTAATTGTTTCCATGTTAGATGTATTTGTCATATTTACCATTTAATCATCGGTGATGGTATGAGAATTTTAAATTTAGAAATTGAAAAGGTTAAAATGTCTCTTAATTGATTTTTTTATTCAAACCGTAGAAGTAGACTTAGAGAGTATTTTAAAAAATGTGATGAATTTGGCCTTAGAGAAAGAAAGGTTCCTAAAGCTTGTCCGACTAGATGGAATTATATGTACGAAAGTTTAGTAGTTGCATATGAATATAGAAACCCAATTAATGCAACATTTAATGCTTGTGTTGGTGGTGAGGATGATGATGAAATCCTTACAAATCAAGATTGGAATAATGTAAAAATTCTTATAGATTTTTTACACCAATTTCATCAAGCTACAAATAAATTGTCTGGGCAATATTATCCTACTATTTCAAACTGTTTAGTTTATATTGCAATACTATGTGATTTGTTTGTGGATTTTTCAGAAGGTGGAGAAATTTATCAACTTGCTATAAATGTAATGAAAGAAAAGTTTAAAAAAATATTTTTTCTATATCCCCCATATTTATGGTGTTGCTGCCATGTTAAATCCTACAATAAAATTGGAGGTCCTCACTTTTGGTATTCAAATATTTATAAGGCTTTAGATCTTTCAAAAGAGGAATTTGCTACACTTGCAGAGGCAAAAGCCTCAATTAAAATAAATGCTCAAACAATTTATAATGCTTATCAACAAGCCTTAGATAATGCTAGGCCAAATGTTCCAACTCCTATTTCGTCTAGTTTACAATAGTCTAAAAGACTGCGGGTCTAAAAGCACTTAGTTCTTGGACGGAGTTTAGGGGTTCTCGAAATGATAATATTGATGATACTTCACGTCTAAATGAGCTTCAAATTTATTTGTCGCAGGGCCTTGAAAAGGATAATCCAGACGGCACCTTTGATCTTTTGGAATGGTGGAAGGCAAGAGACAAATATTTTCCGGTTCTTGCAAGGATGACTCGGGATATTTTATGTATTCAAGCTTCAACAGTGGCATCAGAGAGCGCTTTCAGTCAAGCAAGACTTCAAATAGGTGATCATAGAGCGTCTATGAGGGAGAGCTTGGAAAAATCAGTACTCTTCAGAGATTGGATCCGCTCGGAAAGAAGAAATTTTGGACTTGCAGAATCACAACCGGAGATAGATGAAGCTTATGAAGAAATGTTAGCGGAACTTGCGAAGGATGTTGCTTCGTCCGGAAGCGGTGATGAACAAGCTTCTTTTCCGCCACCACCAACGGAACTTCCTCCGAACCTTGAAGGATTTATGAAATTTGTTAGAGATACTATGTAGATTATGGTGTAGCTTGTACTTTCGCACATCTTCTTTAGTTTTTTTCCTTTTAATGGTGGTATTAGCACCTTGTTGTGCTCATTCCATTGGGGGGAGGAAGACTAATAAAGATATTGCCATTTTTGTTAATGTCGTAGTAATAAAAATTATAAGACATTCCCTTGAATATCTCTTTGTAATTTTTTTTTTGTGTTTAAATTTGACTCTTTAGAATATTTAACTTATAATTCTATATAAGCTATAATATATTTACAAGAAATTATATAAGGAAAATATATATACATAACATACTATATATATATATATATATATATATATATATATATATATATATATATATATATATATATATATATATATATATATATATATATATTATCCTTGGAGAATGTTTCCTCGTAGGGAAGAGTGACAATATGCTTTTTTTGATTCCAAAAAGCACTAGGGTGATCGACACAAACATCAATAGCCATTTGCTCAGAGAGCAATTTGATCTTTTCTTGTATTTTAGCATATTTCATTGTGTCAAATATATTCATGGTGAATAATTCTAATTGCAGAGAATCAACATGCCTTTGCTTCATATCAATTAAAGCTTTAATATCTCTTGTTACTGGATCTGTAACAAATGAATAATAAAATATTTTTATTTTTGTAAGTAGCATTAAAACCTTTTGCATCAATATTAGTAAAAGGGTAGACTGCATTGATAAAAGGAGTTCCTAATATAATAGGAGGGTATAAATAATTTTTTTACCAGAAAAAAAAAGTGAGGAATGCAGATACGGTTCTGGCAAATATGCGCATTGGGAAGTTTATACTTTATATCTAAAGCATGTCCTGAAGCAGATTTAACAATATGAGTAGTTTTTTGAAATTACTTAGTGGGAATTAATCCTTCTTGGATGCAACTTACATCAGCATCACTATCAATCATATCAACATCAGTAATGGTGAAGTCATTATTAATGAGAATAGTACATTTGATGTACCATTTATGAGCCGTTACTATTTGCATCATTTCTAAAAACATATCGTTTGCAGGATTAAAATCAATAGAACTAAAATCAAGAGGTTTCTCACTAATAGAACTAAAATCAAGAGGGTTTTCACTACCGTGAACAATTTTAGTTTTTTCACTATCGTGAATAATACCTTTTCCTTTATCAGTGGAAGACTCAGTTAGAGAATTATAATTCTCTAATTGAGTTATTCTATGATCATGATCATTTGATTCTGTTTAAGAGACCTAATATCTCTCTTTAAGTTTTCTATTTCAACTTTTAAGTCGTCAAAAGAAGTTTCTCGAGTCGAATTGATTCTATTCTCGAGACGTTTATTAACCTCTGCTAGAGAATAAGGAGGCGAGTATATAAACTCGTCAGTTTTATCTTTATGAAAAACTTTTGAAGAACTAGAGCTTGAAGCCAAATCAATAAATTGAAGTGGAGGCGATATCAGCAGTAGTAGTCTTTTTACTCATTTCCTTTATCAAAACAGCAAGCTCATGAAGTTTTTTATCAAAAGAACTGATATGTTCCCCTAAAACTTTAACGTATAAGCTTAAATAATTGTTCTGAGAGATGAGATTATTAATCTCTTTAATACTGACATGACCTATTTCTTTATCAATGATTTTTTGAAAAACCGAAAAAATAATACCCGTATTATTAGGTAAAACAAACGGGGCCTGGGGAGGATATACAGATTTGGTAATATTACTACTACTATCTTGATAAGATCTTGTTAAAATATTAACGTAGAGTGGTAAATAGGTGATTTTAAACCATGAAACAAAATACATAATTTGATTATTTAAAACATAAGTTTCGTAGAACTCTTGAGAAATATTATTTAAATCCTCTTTACTATAAGTTTCAAAAAACCAATTTTTAAACTGGTTCCATTTTTACTATAAAATTCCTTTTGAATGAATTTACGTGCCAGGGATCCTGGTCTAAAATCAATCTGGTGTGGAATCATTAGGTACTATTTGGGTCAAAATCCATTTCGGACGGAGAAGGAATATCCTTATCAGAAATTTTATTACTATCTTGAACAATATTTGTTTGGGGGGTTAATTTTAACCATTTCAACATAATTATTACTATCTCTACTGGAGATAGTATGCAGTGATGCTGGATGCTTTCGGGCTGGTCCGTAGACTGGTTCAACAGGAGAAATATGTTGAACGTCCGGTAAAAGTCTATGACTAGAAAATGAATGTCTATTATAAATAGCAGACTTATCATCAAATTGAATACAAATCCTACCATCCGGATTTTGAGTAATGTGAGAAAGTTTAGTATTTGACAAGCCATTAGTTATCTGACTTAGGAATATAACCGAATCTAAAGTCCAGGTTGTTGGAAAGTTGATTTCTTCCCACCTAATAGGTCTCCTTGTGGTGACTTTAGATCTTGCAAAATTAGTTTCTACCAATATGGTCTGATCCGATGTATCGTATAACTTACATCGAGGATTTAAAGTATATTGTGAGTACATGATTTTTGCCTCACATGAATTACTCCCACAAAATCAAAACAAAAAGTGTTTGTTTTATTGTGTGCAATTTTATGAATTTTGTGGAATTTTCTATCATTATTTGTATTTATCCTTACATGTTTTTTGTTTAAATAAATAAAAATATATAATAGGTTGCGTTTGCATGCTTAGGACTTAATTTTACAATTCTCGAGTTAAGTAGTAAATTAATTGTTTTACAAAAAATGAAAATCATAAAGATGTGTATTTTTGTATTTGTTTAATGTCAAATTGTGTGGTTATTTTATATTTTTAGTATTTAATTACTTGTAATAAATAGTATGTTAAGTAGAGTACTATTTTAAGTCAATTTTGGTTTTTATTAATCTAAGTTAGGATTTTTTGGTTTTAATTTTGAGATTAATTTAGAAAGAAAATAAAAGGAAATTGATAAAAGAGATAGGAAGTGAGATTGGGCCAAATTCACCTGGCCCAATCAGTTTTCATACCCCAACACAACCCAAATCACCCCTTATCCGGTCCAGTCGACCAAGCCATCCAAACGACGTCATTTTGGCATACTCAATCCAGACCGTCGATTCCCACATCAATGAAACGATGCCGCCTCAGATGGGCTGATCTGAACCGTTCAAAGTCGTTCATCCAACGATCCAAAATGCACCCCACTACCCGGTCACCTCGCCCGACCCGGTCACATAAGAGATTAACCCGGTCTTTATTATGTCTAAACGATGTCGTTTGTGTTAAGCAATCGATCCAGGCCGTCGATCTTAATTGATCTAACGGTCTGGATTCAATCCACCCCCATGTATATAAATTCCCAAACAAACCC
>MU742141.1:0-30659 GCA_026770625.1 Nicotiana glauca
CCAAGAACTCTCAAATGCCCAAAATGAGAAAATAATGCTCATGTTGGAGACTATTCTTGAAAATGAGGAAGAATGCGAGCTAAAATTTGAAGAGTCAAGAATTGAACCTCCGCCAACCGACCCCATGAGTACCAATTATGCCGAGAAAAATATGGACTTAGAATCAACCGGTGTAAATAAAAATCTGGTTGAGAATGACTCTAGTTCGGGGGAAGAAGAGGATGTCAGAATAGAAAAATTGCAAAATAAAGATTTTGAAGTCACATTCCAAGTATTTTTCAACATTGGAATTGTGTAGTGATATAAAAATTGAACTACATGATTCCGTGAGGGGAGGAAAGGCAACAACCATACATTTTACAATTTGAGGAAACAAAAAACCAAAATGACATTCCTCACATGAGAGCCAAGAAGTGCAAAATAAAGAATTTAAGGCTCGGCTCGATAATCAACTTACCACCCCCTATCGCTCGTGGTCACAAGATTGATTCCAAGCTAGGTGAACAGTTCATATCGTCCAAGTGGCGAGAAAAGTGGTAAAATTATTTGCGTCGTACCGCGACTTTAAATCAAGCGCTTGTTGGGAGGCAACCTAATTTTATTTTATTTATTTTATTTTTATTTATTATTGTATTATTCTTGTAGTGTAGATTTTTTATTTTTAGGAATATGGAATACAAAGCCATTGGAAGGATGTAACAACAAACCATTGGTTGGAACTAAGTGTGAGGTACCCGCACGAAGGACCAAGATTGNGGGAGTTTCTTTTACCCTCCTATTAGTATGGTCTGCATTGGGGACAATGCATAATTTTAAGTGTGGGATGAGAGACTTGCCTTGATACTGTATTGTAGTGTACATAGACATGAAACATGTTGTAACATTGTATATGTGTTGTTGCGTATAGTTGATTATACTCACATTAGGAGTAACTGACTTGGCCCAACGACGGATGCTTGTCGACGGGTCTCTTGAGGGTCAAAGTCGGATCTAAAAAAAAAAACAAACAAAGGTAGAGGACTCTTCTTGAGGACGGACCACTTGGACAGTACTCTTGAGGGAAGTAGTCTATGTAGCTTCTTTTTATTTTATTTTATTGTTCTTTTCTAGGTAGTGTAGTAATTTTCCCTTGGTTTTTCTTTAAACCACAGTTCTTTTTTAAGGGTTTTATTTGAACCGAGTGTAGTTAGTTTTTTTTTTTGGGAGTAGGAGTCATTGTGTTGTGTTTTGAAGTGAAGCAATATCTCTTGACTTTGTTATGCCTTGAGAATAGTGAGTACTTTGGTTGTGACGCTTAGGCTCAGTTTTTAACTCTTGTAGAAGTACCTTAAATTGTATTATCTTAATTTTGCTCAACTGCTTTGACTAGAGTGTCTTGATGAATCCAATCCTGAGTGAGTTATGTGCCATGCGTGTGTGAGGTTTGTTGTATTCTGTACATTGCATTTGATGTCTAGAACTTGCCCTGTGTATTTGCAAAGCGAAATAGTAGTTTTGTTCAGTCTTGGAAGTGGTATAGGCATTTCTTTGTTGAGCCAGATATGTATATTTTACCTGCCTAATTGTTATGTATCGTAGTTAACCTCTTTGAGCCTGTAATCTAGTTTCTTTGGCAACCACATTACAAGCCTTACCCATTTGTTTGAATTGACCATCTATTTGAACCATTGTTATCTCTCATGAGCACTTGAATTATTATGAACTTTCTAAAAGTTAACGTGTGGGGTGGTTGGTTTGGCTTTTGAGTGGAACCAATGAAATAAGGAGAAAGGTGCACTGATTTAAAAAAGCAAGAGCCACTTGAATTGAAAAAAAAAAAGAAAAAAAAAATTCTTTGATAGTGGTGACTCTTGGTATAATTGTGCTTAAATAATTTGGGAGTTGATGTATATTGATGTGAAGGTGGAGTTTGGTTTGACATAAGTATGGGGTTTGAATATTAAAGTATATGTATTAAAGCACTTAGGGAGGTGTAGTCACTCTTATATCTAAATGTATCCTACCCGTCCCGTAGCCTACATTACAACCAAATAAAGTCCTAATTGATCCTAGATTGAATGAACTCGATTAGTGGAGTAGTACACTACGGGCAAGCCTATGGTGCATCTTTTGTGGCATATGAATGTTATTTCTGAGAGTGAGTGAATTCTTTCTATCTTGAGTTCCTAAGTGTTCTTAAATTTTATTGTGTGGAACTACTCTCTTTTGTTGTGTGAGGGCACTTGATTCATGAAGGAAAGGTAATATCAGTGACCTCTATGTTAGAGTAAGTAGGTGAGTTGTGAATAATGTGTGGTACTTATGAGTCAAATCTTAAGGTGAAGATGTTACGCTTTTGTGCTTAGTCTATTTTAAATACTCTTGATGTGATGAGTTAGGAAAATTGCTTAAAAAGGCCGTGTCTATAAAAAAAAGTGTAATTTGATTGCTCGAGAACGAGCAATGATTTAAGTGTGGAGTATTGATGATAGGCTATAATTACGTATTTTAGTCGATTATTACACTCTAATTTACTGCACTTTAGTTGAGTTTGCGCTTTAATCGCTAGTGTTTTGCGCTAACAGTATGTTTTATGCCTTATAGGAGTGACTCCGAGTTATATAGATGTTATAGAATAAATTCAAGTGATTTGGAGCTTTAAAGTCTGAGTAAAAGCCCAAGAAATTAAGCCGGGATCGTATTCGGGGATCAACGGATGATAAAACAACAAAACGAAGACTCGAGGAGGCATATTGCACACTGTCTAGTAAATTAGACATAACTTTTTGCTCAAAACTCCATTTTAGCTCCATAATATATGGTTGGAAAGATAACTCAAAGGGCTACAACTTTCATGTTTTGCTTTTTTCCAAATTTCGAACAGAACAGGGTGAACAATCGTGGTTTCACCGTGACCGCGGTAGAACCACGGCAGAATGCAGACGCAGACAATTGAAGAATCAGAGGCCATGTGTGGCTGTGGTTTGACCGCGACCGCGACCGCGGTAGAAACATGGCAGGAGGCGGAAATTTCAGGGACTAAAGTGTAAAACACGGGATTTTTAGCCCAAAACCCTATTTTAAACACTAGACTTCGCCCAAGAGAGGCATGTATTGTTTTTTAGAGTATCTTGGTAAGGAAAACTATTGTGAGAGAATACCCAAAATATATTTCTTCTTTTCTTTAATTTTTATTGCTAGTTATGATGAATTCTATCGTAGTTTATTTTTCCATAGCCATGAGTAGCTAAATCCTTTGTCTAAAGTTTTGATGGAACATATTGGGGGATGAACTTCTTGTTTATGTGAATACAAATTGCTAGTTTCAATCTCTATTTGTTCAACTTTGTGTCTGTTATAGTTAATTGACAGGATCCTCAATTAGCTGTGCCTATTTAGTGTGCATAACTTGAAAAAGAGTACATATTTAGATTATTATTGAACAACACCACTCCCAAAGTATAAGAGGAATCTATAATTGCGGGTTTAAAGGCGGGATTAGGGATAACGAAGCCTTGTGTGTAATCTAAAGTGAATTGTGCTAAATAAAGTAAGCTATTGTATCTCGGGAGAGTGCATCTAGTATATTACTGTGATTACTCGGAAGAGATTTACGGTAAGATGAGCGTTCATGATTGATAGAGATGTGTTGGTGAATTTGTATGAGCATAAACAGAAGGGATTCCATCAATAGGGGAAATCATTGCCTTAGCTTCTTCTCATCATTGTTTACAACCTTAGTAGTTTAGTTTACAGCTGTTTAGTTTACTTGCAAGCGTAGTTGGTAAAGAAACATTCAACTGAGATTCAAATATTTGGGAAACTGGTTCTGAAGAGTTTAGTGTGTCTAAAGATAGTGATTGATAGGTTAACTCTCTGTGGATTCGACCTTGAGCGTAATACTCGGGTTATATTTGCAACGTCCGCAGAGTCCTTTTTAGAGGACATTGTTAGACGAGATCAAGCAACAAAATTTAGAAAGCCACAGTTGGCCACCAATCCAATATTACCTTTGTACTACCAGCGAGTTACCTACTTCCACCAAATCTTCTCCATCAATTCCAAATCTTAAACCCCAAACTCCAACTCACTTAGCTGCAACTAAGAAAACACCAATCTATCTTCATTAAAAAAGGACCACCAGTGAAAACACCTCGCAAGAACTTTATAAGAAAAATCAGTCGAGAAAAGGAAAGAAAAAGAAGAAAAATTAAGGAGGAAATGGGGAAGGTGAAAGGACCAGGAATAATGGGTGTGGGAATACCAGATAGGAGAAAGAAAGAGGGAGGGGTAAAATGAAGGGGGAAGAGTGAGGGGTTAAACGAGAAAATTTTATTTTGTGTCTCATACAACTTACACTAGTTGTTATGAGGTGACTTTTTGTCTCACAATTTTGTGGACCCCAAATTCTGTGGACCCAGAAGTGTAACATTGGGGTCCACAATTTTGCGAGATAAAAAGGTACCTCATACAACTAGTGTCAGTCGTATGAGACACAAGATAAAACTTCTCGGTTAAACGAAAGAGGAATTATGTTTTTTCTTTTATTTTTTGTTTTTTAAGTTTTTATTTTTGTCTATTTTTAGAGGAATTCCGCATAGTCACGCGCATTATAAGCGTGATTTGCATGCCGTTTGTCCAAGTCCGCTATGTTGCTACCATATAGGTATAGTCAACAGTCAAAGTGATTTATTGATTTGTAAATAATCAAGTTAAAATGTTCAAATAGAAAAATTTTAAGTTGGTTTACCGGGATAAAAAATCGATGCAAGTTGAAGTGGCCAGGAGGCCATTTTGCCTTAAGAACGTTCAACGTGCAAATATGAAACCATGTGGTTCTGCAAACTAAAGAAATTATGATACTCCATATATTTATTAGAAAAATATCAAAACAAACTGGAAATAAAAGTGAGGCATCTTCATTAACTTATGTAATGCAACTATTAGAAAATAATTTAACTTTATTTACGAATGATACAAAAAATAATTAACCTTCAAAAAAAACAAAAAAAAAAGATAGAAAAAATAATTATGCTGAACTTTGACTTACTCTATATTGTCTTTTTTCAGTTTATGAACTCATATTAAGTATAGACTGTTTACAATTGATTATTAAGTGACCATCTTTTGTAGTACATATAATTTAAACTATGTGGAAAACGGAAGCAAACAAACAGTACGCCTTCTGTACCAATTTATACGGCGGAATGATCACGTCCCGTTATAATTTAAAAAAAAGACTAAGCGATCGTTATAAATATTATCCGGTTTACAAATTTGGAGTCGAATTTCACAAAGAACTAAGGCTAAGTTACAGTTGTTCAATACCGCTAAGAAATATAAGTCCAATCAATTTCCTAATTATAAAGATTATAATATTTATTTTTGTCTAATTAACTAACAAATACTAGAAAGCAGTAAAACTATTGTGATGACCCAAAAAGTCATCACTTGTTTTAGAAACAAATTCACTGTTTCGAGGCCTAAAAACCTCCTTTTTACCTCATCTCGATTTGCGTGCGCAGTCCGGACGCGTAGTCGGAAAGCCATTATATGAAAAACTATGGAATTTAAAATGAATTTAAGTTGACTTCGGTCAACATATTGAGCAAACAGACCTGGATCCGTGTTCCGACAATCCCGGGAGATCCTTAAGAAAATATGAGACTTGGGCGTATGCCCGAAATCGGATTCCGAGGTCCAAAGCCCGAGAAATAAATTTTTAAAGAAAATTATTTTTTGAAAAATATATGAGTTTTTAAAAATGATATGTGTTTGAAATTTGATGGTATTTGGCCCGTATCTTGGTTCCGGAGCCCGGTATAGGTCTTATATGTGATTTAAGTAGAGTCTGTGAAGTTTGGTAAGAAACGGGCTTGAAATGACGTGAATCAGACCATATTTGAGAAAATTAAAAAATTTGATGTTCTTAAGTGATTTCATGATTTTTATGCTAAATTCGTAGTTGTTGATGTTATTTTGGTGATTTGAATGCAAGAGCGAGTCCGTATGATGTTTTTGGACTTGCGTGCATGTTTGGTTTGGGGGCACGAGGGCTCGGGTGAGTTTTGGATACGCCATGGAGTGAAATTGGACTTAGGAAAATTGTTAGTGTGTTGCAGGCCTCTAATCTCGCATTTGCGAGATCAGGCATCGCAATTGCGATACAAGCAGGGTTCGCAAATGCGAAGAACCCTGTGCCAGCCCTTATCTCGCAATTTGCGAAGTTTTCAGTTAATGCCTGAAGTCGCAAATGCGACCCATGTATCGCAAATGCGATGTCGCAAATGCGACAGGTCCATCGCAAATGCGAAGGTGACCAGGAATTTTCTTAGTCGCAAATGTGACATTTTGTTCGCAAATACGAAAGTCTTAGAATTCTGAAGGGTTCGCAATTACGACATAGAGACCTGTAAATTCATAACTTAGACGCATTTCAACCATTTTTCACACTCTTTCAAAACCAAAACACTCTAGGACGATTTTTCAAAGGCAATTTCTTTTCCAAATCGATTGTAAGTTATTTCTAACTCGTTTTCTTCAATCTTTAACATCTTTTTACATGATTTCAACTCAAAATCAAAGGTTTTCATGAGGGAAATTGGGTATTTTGGGTAGAACCTAGGTTTTTTAAATTTTAAAGATTTTGACCTCGATTTGATGTCCGATTTCAAAACAAATTATATATTTGAGTTCGTGAGCGAATGGGTAATCGGATTTTGGTTCGAACCTCAGGTTTTGACCATGTGAGACCGGGGTCGATTTTTGACTTTTTGGGAAAAACTTTAGAAAATTTATTTCCATGCATTAGAATTGATTCATTTAGCATTTATTGATATAATTAAGTAACTTGTGGCTAGATACGAGCGAATTGGCGATAGAATTAAGAGGTAAAGCGATAGTTGAGGCTTGAACTGTATTCGAGGCATCGAGGTAAGTATTTGGTGTAACCTTAGCTTGAGAGATTAGGAGTTGCGTCCAATTTGCTATGTGTTATTTGTTGAGTACGACATATAGGCATGGTGACAAGTATCTATACGTTGGTCTCAAGCATGCCCGTGAGTCTTATGTTATGATTAATGTGATTCAGTTTGTTTTGTTCATGTTTAATGTGGTGGTTGCTATTGTTGAGCAAATAATATGGAAAGAAAATTGGCAATTGAACCTTACAGAGCATTGGCTCAGATTGTGAATCAAGTTGTAAAGTAAATGTAAAAATGAGAAAAGGATTATGGTATTGATCCCTTGTCGGGACGTTGTTGCTTTAATATTATTCCCTTGCCGGGATTTTATTATGATTAATTTATTCCTTGCCCTTATTATTTGTGTTTGTTGTTTGGATGAGGAAGAGTGTAAAGCACGAAGGGTGATGCCGTGCATTGTTTTGGTGAGAGAGTGTTAAAGAATGAAGGGTAATGTCGTGTATTATTTTTTGAAGAAGAGTGTAAAGCACGAAGGGTGATGTTGTGCTGCACGATGTACCATTCCGTGCCGATTATATTGATTTTATGGTGAGTATGAGAGTAAAAGCACGAAGGGTAATGCCGTGCAGTTTATATTGATTTTTATGGTGAGGATGAGAGTAAAAGCACGAAGGGTGATGCCGTGCGCTCGTTTAATTTCTAATTCTTGTTGATAGTTGAATTGGGTGTTCCCTATATTTACTTGCTATCCTCCTGTTGCCATATGATATTTCCCCGCGGTATGTTTCCCCCTCCCATCCTTGACTGTATATTTCTGCTTTTATTTTTTTCGCTGTATATTATTTATCTGCACGAGTTTATTAGTAGTCCGGTCCTAGCCTCATCACTACTTCGCCGAGGTTAGGCTAGGCACTTATCAGCACATGGTGTGAGCACGTGATTTTTGTCACGCTTAAATTACTCCTATAAAATTCCTTAGAATTAAGATTTTTCTTTATTCTTTGAATTTTTAGGAATTAATTGTATGATTTTGTGTCTTGTTTGCATTTTTATGTGCATTTTTTGATTAATATAATTTCAAAAAAAATATACAAAACTAGTGTGCATTTTAATATTACAAATAAAGAAAATACCAAAAATGGTTCCTTGCATTTCTACTTTTAATTTTTAAAAATTTGTCTTAAGTTTTCTTTAAAATTAAGAATTAGTTAATTTTGGAAATTAATTAGTATAATTGTAGAGTGAATTTGGGTCTTTTATTTTAATCTTGCATTTAATAAAATCAGAAAATAATATAAAAAAGTAAAAGAAAAAGGAAACAAATAAAAAGACTTAAAATAAAAGCCTAGTGCTAATAAATACCCAATTTTGGGCCTGCCCAGACCCAATTCCGCGCAAAAACCCGGCCAGATTAGCCCAATTACCCGTCCAAACCCCCACCTCTCCGAAACTCATGAAACGACGTAGTACGGGGAGATTACTACGCCGTTTTGAGTCTAATAAGTGACAAATTAATCTAGGCCATTCATTTGCTCTCATCCGATGGCCCATGATAAATGTTAGATTTAAATAAAATTGTCCAAAAATCTGTCAAACCCTAAAGACATTTCTCTCCATCCTCATACCTCTTCCCTCCGCCAGCTCCACCCTAACGCCGCTGCCAGAAATCGCCTCACGGCGGCGGCCAACCTCCAATGGCGCCCAAAATTTCACCACACACTCCTCCTCTCCTCCCCTTTCCATATCTCTCATTAGCTTTCCTAGAATACCCCTGGAATGCCTCAAATAGGCCAAACCCAGGCGCCGCCACCACCGTGCACGACGGCGCTGCCATCCAAATCTTACCAAACTCATACCCCATACCCACCTCTCTCTCCTCTACCTGAACCTTCAAATTATTTTCCCCAAATCCAATTGATAAGTGTCAAATTCCAGATATAGGGTTTGCCATTCCAGAGTTCATTTTTTTAGACGCCAGTGTTCGATTTGGGTTTTGGAATAATGTTATATCTTGTTCTTAATAAGAATAAGTACATAACATTATTTGAGGACCCAAAACTTGAAGACATTCAAGGTTGAATCCCAAATCCAGTGAATTTTTTCCCTTTTTCATTCTTTGTTTTATTTTCTGTGTGCGATGTTATTTTGATTTTTTGTTTCAGTATTTGTGTTCCGTAGTTGTTATTTTGTTTAGTTTAATTCTGCCCTTTATCCTATTTAATCCTAGGCATTAGTTCAATTTTGTTATAATCCCTTTTGGTTAATAGTTAACATTAATTAGTTAGTCTAGTTCAATTTAATTAGGTATTTTCTTTTTGATTCAGATTATGATAATTAGTTTAGTATTTGGTAACTTTTTCATTTATTCTTAGGGTTGATTTCTGTATGTGTTTTGTAGTTAATTTTGTTTCAATTTGTTCAATCCTGGGTTGGTAGTTTTGGATTTTAGTTTAAATGTGGTTTCAAATCTGTTTTGAACACTATTGATTTTGGCTTCATTGAATTAATATTTTGTTAGTTTAATTAGTTTAGTTTTAATTGTTCTGCAATTCAGTGTTCATTTTTCAATTTAATTAAACTTAGGGTTTGGATATAGCTGATTTAGATTCACTAGGTTCAACCACAGTTACTTGACTAAGGTAAAGGGATTTGGTTGGATTAGTAATTTCAGGGGCAATCAAGGGTAGTTTAGGCATCTGAAATGGGTCAATTTGTTAGGACTTTGTAATGTTAGAACCAAAATAAGGGTAGTATAGGTATTCCATAGGTAGAAAAACACCCTAGGTCCTTCTAGATGAGGGTCTTAGTGTAAGTTTCTGCATTCTTAATGCAGTAACTTGGGCAACAAGCCACAAAATTAGGGATTAAGGTACAATTTCTGAAAATAAAAAGGGAAAAAATGAGTAAAAACTTTCAGAACCTTCTGCCCCTTTTTTCTACCTATAAAAGACATATCTAGTGCCTTGGATTATAAGTTTAGACCTCTGAAAATTCCAGAAAAATCTCCAGCTCCTAATTCTCCCTAAAAAAATCCTTTTCTTCAAGCCTGAATTTCAAGATTGAACTTCAAAATTCCAAGAGGTTCAAATCTAAAGTTTTATAATTCTAGAAACCTTCTTTAGATCATAAATTCATGCAAAAAAAAAAAAAACCAAAAACAACAAAAAACTTTCAAATAAAATCCCAAAAATATTGTCTCATTAAAACCTTAGGTTAATTTCGATTTTAGTTTGCTGATTTACATCTTCTAGTTCATTGTTTGGTTGCTGAAATCATCTAAGCATTCCTCGGTTCAATCTCAAGTTGATTTGGGTGCATTTGAGCTATTTTGTTTGGTTCATTAACTGCAAAGGATCCTGTGCCATTTGACATCATTTCTAGCATTATAACATTACTCCGAGCCTCTGATTTTTACTGGTGAACTGTTGCGACCTTGCTGGCAATCCATTGACCTTTGTTTTGCCTCAATTTCCAGGTACATATTCGAGTTTGATGTGCTGTAGCTTTGGATTGAAAAAATGGAATAAAATGCTCCTTCATTTGCTCCGAAGTGTGTTTTTGGGCTGCTATGTAGCATTAGCTAAATAGATAGTGACTGATATAGATTTGATTACTTTATAATCATAGACTGTTATCATAGGACTGTTTGTGTATAATTTGGACTGCTGTTTGTATTAATTGTCACTGTTAAATATTAGCATAAGTGCAGAAATTGAGGTCAAGTATTCGTGTGGAGTTAATAATTGAGGGTGTCCAAGTAGTTTACTATATTCCTACTGTTTTTATAATGAATCTCATCTACTGTCGTAATTAAATAAGATTGGATATATAGGAGTATTGGGATTGGATATACGGACTGGATATATATAAATGGGACTGGACTCGAACTTGAATTGTCATAGTTCGAGCTCCAGATGCGTATTCAATAGTATTGGCTTTAACATGTTCAAAACTTTAGCAGGATCAGCATTAAACTAGTTCTGATTATAGCATTAAATTTCAGCATGTTTAGCATATTCAATTTTTTTCAGAAAGTAGTCACGATTTCAGTGTAAAATTTTCAATTTTAAATTTATAAGGTTAAAATTTTCTTTAAGTTGAGTTTAAGTTGAATTGGGCTATTAAAAGGCCCAAACATGGCAAATGCTAAAAATTGGCCTATATAAATCAATTTTCTATATAACTAGGCCTTGGCCAATTCCCAGAAGCCCAGTATAGGCTCCCCTCGCAAATCGCTATGGTCATAGGCCTGGGCTAAATTTTTCAAGGCCCAAAATTGTTGGAAGTCAAAAAAAAAACCCTTTAAAAATTATATTAGGAACACGGGGATTAATTTACAATATAAATTTAGGTTTCGAGTTAGGTAGCGGGTTCAAATTAAGAGGGTTCTCCCTTTTGTTTGAATTCGGACTTGAACTCGAGGCCCGGATTTATAAATATAAATTAATTAGGCCCTTTTAGAGACAAAAATAAATAGAAAATCTTAGTTTGCTTTAGGTTGACCTTTAAATAATAAGAGTGAGATGAGGCCCGCCAAACAAAAATGCACAAATCGCGGGGCCCTCATTAAATGCTTAATTAAAAAATACTTAGAATTCGGGGCGTGTAGTTTAGCAAATTTTACGGCCCTCCGCAAAGTTAATAATACGTTAGTCGCTTCAGACGCGTTTTTTTAAATAATTTTACCTTCTTAAATACGGGTGTGCATTTCATGTTAACCAAATCTAAGTCCCAAAACGTTGAATAAGAATGTGTCGAGGATCCGGGTGCATTTCCTGTGACGTGATCCGAAAACACATTTTTAAACAACGTTCACTTTCGTAAAAAATAATTAAAAGTGGTAAATAATTATAAAATTGCACTATAGGTTTGAACATGTATAAAAAATCAGATTTTAGCTATTCATAATAATTTAAGCTACCGTGCTAGAACCACGGGATCTGGGGGTGCCTAATACCTTCCCTCGGGTCAACAGAATTCCTTATTCAGAATTTCTGGTTCGCAGACTCCAATTGGGTAGTCGATAATTTTCCTCGATTTGGGATTTAAGTTAAACCGGTGACTTGGGACACCAAAAGTCAATCCTTTCCCAAGTAGCGACTCTAAAAATAAATAAATAATCCTATTTCGAATAATGTCACTTAAATTGAAAAAACTCCCTTATACACTATCCTCCGGGGTAGGTGTGTAAAAAAGGAGGTATGATAGCTCTGGCGACTCTGCTGGGGAAACAAACCCCGAATTTCGATTCAGGGTTCAAGAATTCGAGCTTGTACAATTGTTATATTTGGCTTTATCTGATTTTTCTACATGTTCCATGCTATATGTGCTAAATATTTTACCGCTTTGATATTTGTTGAAATTGTATATATAAACTTTCGTGAATCCCTTCCTCTTTCTGAGTCTTCTACATCATGGAGAAAGGTGCACTTCGTGTAGCTTCTCTTCTGTTTTGAGTCTTTTTCAATTTAGAACGAGGTTTGGATAAGTTGCTAAACCGGCGGAGCTTCTGTATCCCCAGTACGCTGCCTCCCCCTCGGATCGAGTTGTCCGCTTGGGTAAGCCAGGTCTAGACCAATAAACCTAGGGTTAAACCTAGAAGAACAAAAACTCATGCCGGATCCCTGGTAGGACGTTTGTTTGCATCATGTGAATTTGACTTAGGGGACTCAACACAGGGGTTGGGTCCGTCTAGGACAGGTGACCTGAAATGAATTGACCATCCTGATGCATCTTACGTGCTACTTGCACATTTATTTGCTCGGCTTTGCATGCTGTCCGGTTTGTCTAAATGAGTGAAAATTGAGAAAAATAAGCAGTGTTAGGACTAAGTGAGGATGACCATTTGTTCTGAAAAAACCAATGCCCAAATAATACCGAAATGCTGTCGGATTTTGAAAAATGAAAAAAAAAAAGAAAAAAAGAAAAAAAAGAGAAAAAAATTGGGGAAAAAGGAAAGAAAAGTGTTGTTCAAAATAGTTTTGGCAAGTCTGCCCAAACTACGCTAGTTTGATTCTCACCGGATGTGAGATACGTAGGCAACCCTCATCGGGTCCAACCACCCTTTTGCAAAAATAGCCAAAAAATGCAAAATTTTTAATTTCTTGTCAAAATAAGTCGGGTGATGCCCCCAAAAGGACGCCAGAAGGCTGTTTTTGCAAGAACAGCCACCATGAGTCATTTTTAAATAGTTTGCGGGTACAGCCTTAAAATCTTCCTCCCAGAAGTGCTGAAGGGCGTATTCACAAAACCAAGTCCTTGTTTTTCTAAATAAATAATTTTTGTGAAAATAACCAGTTTTTCAAATAAATCATTAAAATTCCCTTTAAATAAATGGGCAGGATGAATTCAAGTAACATCGAAACTTTCTCAGTCCTGAGCGAGATCCCCTTGAAACATTATATGTGGTGGCATGATTTAGGAAAAGGAAGTAGAGAGACTGTGGTAAATATTTTGGGCGGTCTAGTTGATTTATTGAACATTAAACTGAGGAAGGATATTATTGAGGCCTTAATACCATATTGGGACCCGACCCGTAATGTATTCCGATTTTCAGATTTTGAACTCACACCTACATTTGAAGAGATTGCGGGATACGCGGGCCTCAACGGGAACCTCCGAGGTAGATACCCATTGGCCCCATGCCCGGTAACCCTTCATAGGTTCTTGGATTTGTTGAACATAAACCGGGATATTCAAGACCCGCATCTGGCGGAAGGGTGTTGTACATTGCATTTCCTATATCACCGGTATGGTAACCCAAAAGGTTTCGAGGAACCCAACACCGGCTTAACACATACCAAAAATAAAGACAAATAGGAAGACCGACGAGGATTAGCCTTCATGGTAGCCTTTCTGGGGGTGGTGGTTTGTCCAAGAAAAGATGGTCACATAGACCTCGGCCTGGTAGGAATGCTAGATGTTGCCATGAAAATACCTACCAGCACAGTGGTTCCCCTGATTGTAGCCGAAATGTACCGAGCTTTGACCAAATGTTGGGAAGGCGTGAAATTCTTTCAAGGTTGCAGTTTGCTCTTACAATTGTGGATGGAGGAACACCTCTGTCACCGCACAGGCTATATGAACTACGATTTAATCGGGTTGAGTTGTATTGCAGAATTTGGGACCCGGATGACAGGTATTGAGTTCCCTGAGGGTACTGAGGCCTGGTCGTCATGCTTAAGATCCCTGACTGTAGATAAAGTTAAATGGGCTTATTGGTGGCTTCCTGCTACTGAAGCTGTATACATATCAGCAGAGGTCCCCTATATTCTTTTGATGGGTATCCGAAGCAAACAACCTTATGCTCCTTATCGGGTTTTGCAACAACTTGGAAGATTCCAGTCAGTGCATAATGATGAAGACCTGAGTGGCAAAGTCATTGAGTTTGCCCGAAGGCTGCATTTCCTGAAGGCAGAATCCGAAAGATATGGAATGAGTGCCAGTTCCTCGAGTCTAAAACCATAGTACAGGACCGAGCTAGAGGCGAGGTTGATCCCAAATATCTAACATGGTTTGGCAAAAGGTTTCAAATCCCAGAGAGACCCGCTAAAAGGCCACACGTGCAGCAATTCATCGATGGGGTCCAGGTTCAATGGGATTGGCAAGCCAAGGAAAAGGAGTACCGAGCTAGAATAGGACATTTGGAGCAACTGGTCCGAGATCTCCAATTCGACAAGAGTGTACAGGCTGCAGCCGACGAGGGCAATAAAAAGAAATTAGCTCAGGAGAATGAAGTACTCAAAGCCCAAATTAAGCAAATGAAAATAGATACCAGGAACCAAGAAAGAAGTCTATCTGATGAAAGGTTGATTAAAGGGTTAAATAGACAAGTCTTGGACTGCGAGGAAGAATTATTAAAATTCGAGGGAAACATGGCAAGACTTCGGGCACAGTGGGCCAAGAAGACTGAAGAAAGAGCCCAATTTGTGCAACAAATGAAGAGAAACTACGAGGGAACCATTGCTAGTATGAAGAGAAAAATGAATACCCTGGAAGAAAAGGCAGCTCGACGGGACAAAGAATTCCAAGCCGAGAGGGACCAGTGCTATGGGTTAATTGCCGAAATGGAAAAGGAAATAAAATTGCTACAAGACCTTCACTTCCAAAATTCGCAGATGCTAGAGTCTCGTACCCAACAAATTAGTCGACTTCTCCAAGAAAAGGGACGAATCAGGAAATGGATCCGAAGCATTGCCAACTATATTGTCATGAAGCTTCAGGACGGTGAGCGAATGGGCCGTACCACGTCCTTTGCCTCAGTAATGATATTTGTTCGCCAGGTCATGAATGATTTAGATCAGTTGCAAAGGGGTCTTGCACGCAGGCCTGCGGCGATGCCGAACGATGCCCCGCGGGCCCCAGGATTTGAAGCATTGATGTATTCTTAGTTAATCGATTCTGTATTTTTGCTTTTGAGTCTATTTTTGTAATTTTCTTTTTTCAAGAAAAGAAAAACAAATAGTCTAGTAGCTTTTGTAATCACAGCTGTTATTAATGAAAATTGAAAATCCCAAAATTTGTTTTCTTACTTTTTGCATTTATTTGCAAGAACTACGCTTCGTCTGATTCATGCGAGACCATGATACGTAGGAAATATACATAAGATTCGACCGTAATCCTAAGACAAAGAGAAATACGATGGAAATAAGTAAAAGGAAAAAACAAGAGAGAAAAGAAACACAAAGGAATAAAATAAGGTATTGAGTGAAAAACAATAGCCAAAGAAAAGAAAAAGCGGAAAATAAAAATGAAGAAGAAGGAAAAGAAAATGAAAGAAAACAAAACAAAAGGGAAAGAAAAGAGAAAATGAACGAGAAAAAAGCCGGGATGATGCATGCAACCGAAGCAAGCATGCAGATATTCATTTAACTGTATAGGTGCATCACACTCCAATGTGCAGTCTCCTATCTGTTATTTGTTTCACACTAACCGTTGTTGTTGTCATTTTCCAGCTGAGGTTTTTTAGAAACCGTGGCTGGTTTGTGGTAAGCTGGCCTCACATTGATATTTCACCAGATCCAAAGGAAATACAGAGATGTCATCTAAAATGACTCTGCCTGCAATCCCCATACCCGAAGACAGCCCAATCTCTGGGGTCCCGGCCTCTGAATCTTTTACAGCTAAAGAAAATCGGATCTTGCGTCTGCAATTGATGGAAATGTGGGATGCTTGGAACAACGGAAAGGAACCTCTAAGCACCATCCCTGGATTCTCGAAGTTATTTCCTAGATATGGAGGTGCTACTACTATCCCCATTAGCCACCTTAACACTCCATTGGGGCAACCTACTATAACTGCTCGTTTCTTCGAAACACCTTCTGAGGTTCGCCCCCATGTGTTCCCCTCTGGACCAGCTCCCAATATCTTCACGGCCCCACCATACTTCGCAACCACACAACCATCGCTACCTAAGCATGCTATTGACCCTTCAGTCTTCACATTCCAAAATCCCGTCTTCCAGGCTGACCCTCCTCATTATCCTCAATATGCTAACTCTCAGCAGCCACCATATGAGCTTACACCAGGGCAGGACAAAACCCCCAAATCCCCAGAGCAGGACGAAATGGCAAAGAGAACGAGAAGCCTCGAACAGAGCTTGAAAAATATGCAAGGCTTGAGCGGGCAGAAGAGCGTCTCCTATACAGACTTGTGTATGTTCCCGCATGTACATTTGCCGTCAGGGTTCAAAACACCAAAATTTGAAAAGTATGACGGGCACGGCGACCCCATTGCTCATTTGAAGAAGTATTGCAATCAGTTACGGGGGGCCGGTGGCAAAGAAGAACTGTTGATGGCATATTTCAGGGAAAGCTTGATTGGTATCGCTTCAGAGTGGTATATGGATTAGGATGTCTCGCGTTAGCATATTTAGGATGATCTTGTCCGAGACTTTATTTGACAATTTCAATATAACATAGACATTGCGCCAGAGAGGAAATCCTTGGCGAATCTAAAGAAAAAGCCCTCAAAAAGTTTCCGCAAATATGCAATTAAGTGGCGCGAACAGGCGTCAAGGGTGAAGTCTCCAATGGATGAGGTGGAGATGGTCACTGTTTTCCTGCAGGCCTAGGAAGCAGACTACTTTCAAAATATGATGTCCGCCGTGGGTAAGCCTTTCGTAGAGGCAATAACAATTGGAGAAATGGTGGAAAATGGGCTAAAAATGGGCAGAATCTTGAGCCAGTCGGCCATAAGAGCAACCTCCCAAGCCATCCAAGGCGGGTCTGGAGGAATGGCTAAGGGCAAAAAGAAAGAAGAAACAGTGATGGCAGCATCGGGAGTAAGAAGATACTGGGCTCCTAGACCGGTGTTCTCTGAAAGAGCCCCTCAGCACTATTACCCTCACACATATATGACTTATGCTCCTCCACCTTATGCGGTCATGAATGCTCAACCTTTCGGCCAACCGCACCCATAAGCTAACCGAAATCCACCTCCATTCCCAAGAAACCAACCTCTTTACCAAAACCAATATAATTCCCGACCACTACAAAATAACTTCCGCCCTCGGGAACTACATAGACGACCAAATTTTACACCAATTGGTTAATCCTATTCCGGTTTGTTCCCAAAGCTCGTCCAGATGAACCTGCTGTAACCTATTCCCCAAAATAGGCAGAACCCGAAATCTCCAGCCTATCAACGGGGTGTCCACTGTGCCTATCATTCAGGAGCTGAAGGGCATAGTACTGACAACTGCTGGACATTGAAGAAAGCTGTGGAAGATTTGATCGAACAAGAAAAAATAGTATTGAGGGATGAAGAAGCCCGAATGTGACCAATAATCCGTTGCCCACCCACAACAACGGGCCAGTAATTGGTATGATTTGTGAAGACCGAAAATTCGATCCAGCCCTGAAGGTCATAATTGCTATTGCCGATGCCGAAAGGAAGCCCAAAGCAGCCCCGAAGCAAGAAAAAGGGGAGAGGAAGAAGAAGACAATGAGGTTCTGCCACAACCATTGCCACATCTGTATGAGACCTTTGTCGAGCCTAAGTATGGCGAAGAAGAAGACAATGACGTCTTCACGACTGAGGAAATAGAAGATATCTGTGGAGCTATGAGGCAAATGCTTTATAAAACCAATATGGTTCAGCCAGGGGAAGGGACTAGCACCGCTGAGGTGCTCTACATGGGACCAGATGCTAAACTCCAAAATTGGAAGGCTACGCCATTCCCGATGAGGCGGGAGTCCCGGTAGACTAGCCCTGTCACCTTTTCTGCATCTCGAGTTGTTTCAGGGTGTAACTCGGATGTTTCTTTTAGTTTCTTGTCTTTTAAATTCCCGAATGTAAACCCTGTTATCTTTCCAAATTCCAAGAAATGAAATCAATATTTCTTCGTCCATTTTTCTCTTTATTTTTTCTGTTTTTTGTTATTTTCCCTTTTCATTTTTCTTTTCAGTTATAATAATGCAGCTTTAAATAACATGACATGCCTGCGGACTTCATGCCCAGACTCAAACACGCTGTCTAATTGTGAAATAATGAATCAAGAACTGGAATATGATGAAGAAGAGGCTTTTAGGGAAATAAACCGAGAATTTGAACAATTTGAGAACAAACCTAAGCCAAATCTGTATGACACTGAACCGGTTAATTTGGGAACTGCCGAAGAAATAAGGGAAACCAAAATAAGCATTCACACAGATGAGAAAACCCGAGATGCAATAATCCAACTTCTGTTTGAGTTTAAAGATGTGTTTGCTTGGTCGTATGACGATATGCCAGGACTGAGTGTGGATCTAGTGGTGCATAAATTGCCAATCTATCTTTATTGTCCTCCAGTGCAGCAAAAGCAAAGAAAGTTTAAGACTGAATTCAGTGATAAGATTAAAGAAGAAATCACAAAACAGCTGAAGGCGGGGGTAATCCGAGTGGTCCGATATACTACATGGTTAGCCAATGTGGTCCCAGTGCCGAAGAAAGACGGGAAAACCCGGGTGTGTGTGGACTACCGAGATTTGAATAGGGCGAGTCCCAAAGACAATTTCCCTTTGCCCAACATCCATATCCTTGTTGATAACTACGCCAAACATGAAATACAGTCCTTCGTGGATTGTTACGCAGGATATCACCAGGTGATGGATGAAGCAGATGCCGAGAAGACAGCTTTCACCACACCCTGGGGCACATACTGTTATCGGGTCATGCCATTTGGGCTGAAGAATGCCGGGGCAACTTATATGAGATCCATGAATGCTATTTTCCATAACATGATGCATCAAGAGATAGAGGTGTATGTGGATGATGTAATCATTAAGTCCCAAACTTAAAGTGACCATGTGCGAGATTTGAGAAAGTTCTTTGAACGATTGCGAAAGTATGATTTGAAGCTCAATCTGACAAAATGTGCCTTTGGAGTCCCATCAGGCAAGCTCTTGGGTTTCATAGTCAGCAGGAGAGGTATTGAGTTGGATCCAACAAAGATGAAGGCCATTCGAGATTTACCTCCTCCAAGAACTAAGAAGGATGTGATAAGTTTATTGGGCAGGTTAAACTATATTAGTCGGTTCATCGCTCAACTGACTACCACATGAGAGCCCATATTCAAACTGTTGAAGAAAAATGCAAAAATCAAGTGGACATCTGAATATCAAGAAGCTTTCGACAAAATCAAGGAATATCTGTCAAACCCTCCAGTGTTGGTCCCACCGGAGTCCGGGCGACCTCTCTTCTTGTATCTGACGGTTTTGGAAAATTCTTTTGGTTGTGTCCTCGGGCAACATGATATAACTGGCAAGAAAGAGTAGGCAATTTATTATCTGATCATGAAGTTCACCAGCTATGAAGCCAAATACACTTTGTTGGAGAGAACATTCTGCGCCTTGACGTGGGTCGCTCAAAAGTTGAGACATTTTCTTCAAGCCCACACTACCTACCTCATAACCAGGTTGGATCCTTTGAAGTACATATTCCAGAAATCGATGCCCACTAAGAGATTGGCAAAATGGCAAATCATGCTTACTGAATTTGACATAGTCCATGTCACTCGCATGGCAATGAAAGGCCAGGCGTTGGCAGATCATTTGGCAGAAAACCCGATTGATGAGGAATACCAACGATTGAGCACATACTTCCCAGATGAAGAGATAAATTCAGAAGAAGCGATCTCGGAGGACACTCGTGCTTGGAAAATGTTCTTTGATGGAGCAGTAAATGCTAGAGGTGTAGGCATTGGGGCAATTGATATCACCCGATGGTCAGCACTACCCAGCTACAGCTAGGCTCTGATTCTTCTGCACAAACAATACAGCCGAGTACGAATCTTGTATCATGGGCATGAATATGGCAATTGACCAAGATGTTGAAGACTTATTGATCATGGGGGATTCAGACTTGATTATCCGGCAAGCCAAAGGAGAGTGGGAGACTCGAGATGTTAAGCTCATTCCTTATCGATAACATGTGGAAGATCTCACCAAACGCTTCAAGTCAATAGATTTCAGGTACATCCCTCGGTGTCACAATGAACTGGCCGATGCACTCGCCACTCTAGCTTCAATGCTGCCTTACCCGGGCAATGCTCATATTGATCCTCTGGAGATTCAAATCAAAGAAAATCACGGGTATTGTAACGCGGTCGAGGCGGAACCCAGCATTCAACCTTGTTATCATGATATCAAAAGATTTCTGAAAACACAAGAATACCCTGAGCAAGCCACTGGAGATCAAAAGAGAACCATTAGACGGCATGCGAGTGATTTCTTCTTAAGTGGTGATGTCTTGTACAAAAGGACCCCGGACCTCAATTTGCTGAGGTGTGTTGATGCTGAGGAAGCCGGAATAATTATGCACGAAGTACACGCGGGAGTATGTGGACCTCATATGAATGGTTATGTGTTGGTAAAGAAAATTCTACGAGCTGGGTATTATTAGATAACTATGGAAAAAGACTGCTTCAGCTTTGTTCGGAAATGTCATCAATGCCAGGTGCACGGTGATTTGATTCATGCACCTCCAACAGAGCTTCATCCGATGTCAGCACCTTGGCCATTTGTTGCCTGGGGTATGGATGTCATTGGGCCAATTGAGCCGAAAGCTTCGAATGGGCATATATTCATATTGGTTGCAATCAATTACTTCACAAAATGGGTTGAAGCCATCACACTCAAGTCAGTCACTAAGAAAGTTGTGGTAGACTTTGTTTACTCCAATCTCATTTGCCGCTTTGGCATTCCTGCAAACATTATTACCGACAATGCTTCAAACTTGAACAGTCGTCTGATGGGAGATGTATGTGAACAATTCAAGATAACGCATAGAAACTCTGCTCCTTATCGGCCAAAGGCCAATGCTGCCGTCGAAGTAGCAAAATAAGAACATCTAGAAGATTTTGAGAAAGATGAATCGAAGCTCCAGGCAATGGCATGAAAAGCTGCCTTTTGCATTACTCGGGTATCGTACCACAGTACGTACATCAATTGGACCGACCCCGTACTTGTTGGTTTACGGAACTGAAGCAGTCATACCGACAGAAGTAGAAATCCCTTCGCTTCGCATAATTGTTGACGCATAAATTGAGGACAGTGAGTGGGTTAAAACCCGGCTAGAGCAATTGTCATTAATTGATGAAAAATGGATGGCCGCAGTTTTTCACGGGCAGTTGTACCAACAAAGAATGCCCGCGCCTATAACAAGAAAGTGCGTCCCAGGAATTTTGAAGTGGGACAACTCGTGCTCAGGCGCATTCTCCCTCATCACCAGGAAGTAAAAGGAAAATTTTCACCTAACTGGAAGGGTCCATACATAATTCGGAAGATATTGCCAAGAGGGGCACTTTATTTGGGAGACGTTGAAGGAAATGATCCTGAAACAGCAGTCAATGTAGATGCAGTCAAAAGGTATTATGTCTAAGCCTCCTGGTTTGATGGCTTTTGTGTAATTGAGATGACGAAGGCTTTCCTTCCTGCTATCCCAAACACTATCAATCCTTCGTAAACTCTTTAAGCCGGTTCCGTTTCTTTGGATACCATCTTTGGAATCCGAAAGTACAAAAAGAACAAGAAAAGAAAAAAAAAGAAACAAAAAGAAAAGAAAAGAAAAGAAAAGAAAAGAAAAACAAAACAAAAACAAAATCAAAAACAAAAATTATTTGCCTGAACTACATTTGACTTGATTTTGAAAGGATACGTATGCAACCTCTCCCTGAGGTTCAGTCATACCAAAACAAAAATTCCAATTTCCCCAAAAGTTGAAACTGGGGCAGATGATATGTTGGTTTGGCTATGAATCCATCGAAATGGTTCCAAAGTTGTAGTTCCATCCAAAATCACTTTTTACCCAAAGACCTTGTTCAAGTCCTTCCGATCAATTGGCAAAGGTAAGGAGGTGAAAGACGTCATTGTTGGAATCCGATACAATTCAAAATTGAGAGAAATAAAACGAAAGTCTTATCGGTGAAAACCTTCGGGCACCGTAAGACGATGGTGAGTAGAGAAATTGAAAATGAGAGAGTCCGCTTAGTGAAAACTCGCAAAGAGCACTATCGGGCGACGGTGAGAAGAGAAATGAGAGAGGACGATTGGCGAAAACCCGCAAAGGGCGCTGTCAGCCGAAAAGAAGACATCTCACCACTAAAAGAGTCCTGGCAAGGTTCCCTGGTTTTGAAATGCAGATCAAGGGGTTCACGAGAAGCTGAAAAGTTTGTGTGGGTCTGGAATCCAGTCCAAGAAGCATGTCATGTTCATTTGAAGCCAGCATGCGCACCCCAAATAAGTCCTTCTTTTCCCCCGAAAGGGACACTTCTCTTTAAACTCATATGCTTGCCTTTTGCATACTTTTTCTTTGAATCCCTTTCGGTTTAACTCTGATTCCGAAATTATTACAAAGAAAAGGTGGCAGGACTGGTTTCACAGGGATCTGCTTGGCAAGAGCCGAAGAAAATACCCAGCCTCAGCGGGTGCGTCAGTCCCAATCCCGATTGATCATGATGGTTGATGCTTTCAAAGTAAAGACATTTGAAAAGAAAAAAAGTCAAAGATAAAGGTCCTAAGGGAAGAATAAAGTGAAAAGGCCAGAGCCCACACGGGCGAGTCATCTTGAAGTCCTAAAAGTTGAATCCTGTCGGTCTAAAAGAGATTCACCCTCAAAGCCTGCAAGCGGAAAAGTTCTCAACGGAAAAGGGGTTGGGATCAAGCGATTGGGATGATCAAGGTCACAAAACCAACCACCGTTTCAAACTAAAAAATTGTTCCTTGTTGAAAACAGGTCTTATTCAGAGCAATCATGTAAGAAGCATGTGCAACTCAAAAAGAAATGAAATGCGCAAGTGCTGAAACAGCTTTGTAGCAGGAAAACGACCAAAAAGGAAGTTTTCCCAAAATGCTTTCATGCGTTTTGCTAAATAAAAAGGAAAACATATAAAATAAAAAATAAATAAAAAGAAAAAGAAGAAGAAAAGAAATGAAAATTAAAACCCCAAAAAGAAAAACAAATCATGGTAGCAAGGAGCTTTTTCTTTCCAAATCCCGACCAAAAAATCGAAGATCTCCCAGGCATAACCCAAGGAGCTTTTTCTTTCCAAATCCCGGCAAAAAAATCGAGGATCTCCCTGGCATAACCCAAGAAGCTTTTTCTTTCCAAATCCCGGCCAAAAATTCGAGGATCTCCCTGGCATAACCCAATGAGCTTTATCTTTCCAAATCCCGGCCAAAAAAACGAGGATCTCCCTGGCATAACCCAAGGAGCTTTTTCTTTCCAAGTCCCGGCCAAAAAATCGAGGATCTCCCTGGCATAACCCAAGGAGATTTTTTCTTTCCAAAATCCCGGCCAAAAAACCAAGGATCTCCCTGGAATAACCCAAGGAGCTTTTTCTTTCCAAATCCCTGCCAAAAAACCAAGGATCTCCCTGGCATAACCCAAGGAGCTTTTTCTTTCCAAATCCCGGCCAAAAAACTGAGGATCTCCCTGACATAACCTAAGGAGCTTTTTCTTTCCAAATTCCGGCCAAAAACCGGGAATCTCCCCGGCATAACCTAAGGAGCTTTTTCTTTCCAAATCCCGGCCAAAAAACCGAGGATCTCCCTGGCATAACCCAAGGAGCTTTTTCTTTCCAAATCCCGGCCAAAAAATCGAAGATCTCCCTGGCATAACCCAAGGAGCTTTTTCTGTCCAAATCCCGGCCAAAAAACGGAGGATCTCCCTGGCATAACCCAAGGAGCTTGTTCTTTCCAAAACCCGGCCAAAAAACCGAGGATCTCCCTGGCATAACCCAAGGAGCTTTTTCTTTCCAAATCCCGGCCAAAAATCGAGGATCTCCCTGGCATAACCCAAGGAGCTTTTTCTTTCCAAAATCCCGGCCAAAAAACCGATGATCTTCCTGGCATAACCCAAGGAGTTTGTTCTTTCCAAATCCCGGCCAAAAAACCGAGGATCTCCCTGGCATAACCCAAGGAGCTTTTTCTTTCCAAATCCCGGCCAAAAAATAGAGGATCTCCCTGGCATAACCAAAGGAGCTTTTTTCTTTCCAAATCCCGGCCAAAAAATCGAGGATCTCCCTTGCATAACCCAAGGACCTTTTTCTTCCTAAATCCCGGCCAAAAACTGAGGATCTCCCTGGCATAACCCAAGGAGCTTTTTCTTTCCAAATCCCGGCCAAAAAACCGAGTATATCCCTGGCATAACCCAAGGAGCTTTTTCTTTCCAAATCCCGGCAAAAATTCGAGGATCTCCCTGTCATAGCCCAAAGAGCTTTTTCATTCCAAATCCCGGCCAAAAAATCGAGGATCTCCCTGGTATAACCCAAGGAGCTTTTTCTTTCTAAAATCCAGGCAAAACCCGAGGATCTCCCTGGCATAATCCAGGGAGATTTTTCTCTCCAAATCCCGGTAAAACCCGAGGATATTTTTTCTTTCCGGCCCGGCATAACCCAAGACCCTTTTCTTTTTCCGACATAACCCGGTCATTTTCCAGCATAACCTAGATGCATTCACAAGAATACACAATCCTAATCTGACTGCTTAGATATGCATCACAACTAACTCACGAAATTTTCCTAGTGAAAACCGGGGCAGAAAATTTCGTTCGTTTGTTTGTTTTGATATTTTAAGCAGGTTGACCTCAAAACACAAGGTGCGAGATGACCAATGGAATGAATCTCGATCCAGAATCAAGAAAAGAAGAAAAGAACAAAAAGAAATGAATTCAAATGTGAAGAAAGCAAGGGTGCGGGTTGCTCAAAATCTAATTGAAGTCACAAGCTCTGCTGATCCTGTTTTGACCTAATGCTGCATGAAGAAGTAAACACCTACAACTTGCGAGCATCAAGATTCAGATCGAAGTCCACAGCAAAATCGGCTAAGACTCAAGATCAAGTTTCAATAGAATTATTGATAGGAATCTTGTAACTCATAGTTGATAGGCATAGCTAGCTTAGCTTTGATTTTCCTTTTGGTGTAATAAGGAGGTCAGCAAGCAGTAGCAACAACAAAAGCAGTGAAATTCACAACTCCTGGTAGTCCCAGCTACCAAACCTTCCAGAACTACACTGACCTGATTCCTTTATAGAAAAGGATATGTAGGCAACCTTGAAGCAGGGTTCGGTTAGACGGTTTTCAAAATGCTACTCATGGAGTGCCGAGCAGGCAAAAATCCTTCATGGTGCTCATTTATCTTTGCCCGAAAACCCTTCGTGTCTTCGAGCAAAGAGGGGCAGTTGTGAGCACGTGATTTTTGCCACGCTTAAATTACTCCTATAAAATTCCTTAGAATTAGGATTTTTCTTTATTATTTGAATTTTTAGAAATTAATTGCACGATTTTGTATCTTGTTTGCATTTTTGTGTGCATTTTTTGATTGATATAATTCCAAAAAAAAAAAAATACAAAAATAGTATGCATTTTAATATTACAAATTAACAAAATACCAAAAATGGTTCCTTGCATTTCTACTTTTAATTTTTAAAAATTTGTCTTAAGTTTTTTTTAAAATTAGGAATTAGTTAATTTTGGAAATTAATTAGTATAATTATAGAGTCAATTTGGGTCTTTTATTTTAATCTTGCATTTAATAAAATCATAAAATAATATAAAAAAGTAAAAGAAAAAGGAAACAAATAAAAAGACTTAAAAGAAAAGCCTAGTGCTAATAAATACCCAATTTTGGGCCAGCCCAGACCCAATTCCACCCAAAAACTCGGCCAAATTAGCCCAATTACCCGGTCCAAACCCCCACCTCTCCGAAACTCATGAAACGACGTAGTACTGGGAGATTACTACGTCGTTTTGTGTCTAATAAGTGACAAATTAATTTAGGCCATACATTTTCTCTCATCCGACGGCCCATGATTGATGTTAGATTTAAATAAAATTGTCCAAAAATATGTCAAACCCTAAAGACATTTCTCTCCATCCTCGTACCTCTTCCCTCCGCCGGCTCCGCCCTAACGCCGCCGCCGGAAATTGCCTCACGGCGACGGCCAACCTCCAATGGCGCCCAAAATTTTACCACACACTCCTCCTCTCCTCCCGTTTCCATATCTCTCATTGGCTTTCCTCGAATACCCCTAGAATGCCTCAAATAGGCCAAACCCTAGGCGCCGCCGCCACCGTGCATGGCGGCGCTGCCACCCAAATCTTAACAAACTCATACCCCAAACCCCCTCTCTCTCCTCTACCTGAACCTTCAAATTATTTTTCCCAAATCCAATTGATAAGTGTTAAATTTCGGATCTAGGGTTTGCTATTCCAGAGTTTATTTTTTTAGACGCCAGTGTTCGATTTGGGTTTTGGAATAATGTTATGTCTTGTTCTTAATAAGAACAAGTACATAACATTATTTGAGGACCCAAAAGTTGAAGTCATTCAAGGTTGAATCCCAAATCCAGTGAGTTTTTTTCCCTTTTTCATTAGGTTATGTCCCATTAGCATATTGTGATATATTTGGCCTGATTTTGGTTATATTTGATGCGCGTGGAGGCCGGTTTGAGGGGCAAAGGCGTCGTGGGCTAGAGAATTCGCCGGTTCGAGGTGAGTAATACTTGTGAATGATATCCTGAGGGTTTGAAACCCTGGATTTGCACATCATAGTGCTGTATTGTGGTGACTTGCACGCCAGGTTTGGGCGTGGGTAGAGCACCGTTGGGGATTGTGACTTGGTCCGTCCCGGTTGTTGATTTTACTGCGTGATTGACTGAAAATTACTTGATGCTATCATGATTTGGGCTGATTGCCATATTTTGGGCTTCATGCCGAATATTTGAATCCTTCAAGGATTGACATCACTGTCTTTGAGTTGCGTTGCATATTATTTGATCTCAGTCCAAGGTTCTAAATACTGTTTTACAAACTCAACCATCTTTCTAAGTTTTAAAAACTTAAATGACATTTTAAATATATTTCGGGCTGGAAACTTCTATTTTGTAAATGCCCAAGGGGCTTACTATATTATTTTCTGGACTGATTATAAAATAACTTGAAACAGTGGTAACAATGACACTGNGTGTGATATAAATTGGTCAGGTAACAATGGCTTTAGTTTAATTCTGCCCTTTATCCTGTTTAATCCTAGGTATTAGTTCAATTTTGTTATAATCCTTTTTGGTTAATATTTAACATTAATTAGTTACTCTAGTTCAATTTAATTAGGTATTTTCTTTTTGATTCAGATTATGATAATTAGTTTAGTATTTGGTAACATTTTCGTTTATTCTTAGGGTTGATTTCTGTATATGTTTTGTGGTTAATTTTGTTTCATTTTGTTCAATCCTGGGTTGGTAGTTTTGGATTTTAGTTTAAATGTGGTTTCAAATCTATTTTGAACACTGTCGATTTTGGCTTGATTGAATTAATGTTTTGTTAGTTTAATTAATTTAATTTTAATTGTTCTGCAATTCAGTGTTCATTTTTCAATTTAATTAGACTTAGGGTTTGGATATAGCTGATTTAGACTCACTAGGTTCAACCACAGTTACTTGACTAAGGTAAAGGGGTTTGGTTGGGTTAGAAATTTCAGGGGCAATCAAGGGTAGTTTAGGCATCTAAAATGGGTCAATTTGTTAAGACTCTGTAATTTCAGAACCAAAATAAGGGTAGTATAGGTATTCCATAGGTAGAAAAATACCCTAGTTCCTTCTAGAAGGGGGTCTTAGTATAAGTTTCTGCATTCTTAATGCAGTAACTTGGGCAACAAGCCACAAAATTAGGGATTAAGGTACAATTTCTGAAAATAAAAAGGAGAAAAATGAGTAAAAACTTCCAGAACCTTCTGCCTCTTTTCTATGCCTATAAAATGCATGTCTAGTGCCTTGGATTACAAGTTTAGACCTCTGAAAATTCCAGAAAACTCTCCAGCTCCTAATTCCCCCTAAAAAATCCTTTTCTTCAAGCCTGAATTACAAGTTTAAACTTCAAAATTCCAAGAGGTTCAAATCTGAAGTTTTACAATTCTAGAAACCTTCTTTAGATCTTAAAATCCCGCAGAAAAAAAACCAAAAACAACAAAAAACTTTCAAATAAAATCCCAAAAAATACTGTCTCATTAAAACCTTAGGTTAATTTCGATTTTAGTTTGTTGATTTACATCTTCTAGTTCATTGTTTGGTTGCTGAAATCATCTAAGCATTCCTGGGTTCAATCTCAAGTTGATTTGAGTTCATTTGAGCTATTTTGTTTGGTTCATTAACTGCAAAGGATCCTGTGCCATTTGACATCATTTCTAGCATTATAACATTACTCCGAGCCTCTGATTTTTACTGTTGAACTGCTGCGACCTTGCTGGCAATCCATTGACCTTTGTATTGCCTCAATTTTCAGGTACATATTCAAATTCGATGTGCTGTAGCTTTGGATTGAAAAAATGGAATAAAATGCTCCTTCACTTGCTCGGAAGTGTGTTTTTGGGCTGTTGTGTAGCGTTAGCTAAATAGACAGTGACTGATATAGATTTGATTACTTTATAATCACCGACTGTTATCATAGGATTGTTTGTGTATAATTTGGACTGTTATTTGTATTAATTGTCACTGATAAACATTAGCATAAGTGCAGAAATTGAGGTCAAGCATTCATGTGGAGTTAATAATTGAGGGTGTCCAAGTAGTTTACTATATTCCTACTGTTTTTATAATGAATCTCATCTACTGTCGTAATTAAATAGGATTGGATATATAGGAGTGTTGGGATTGGATATACGGACTTGATATATATAAATGGGACTGGACTCGAACTTGAATAGTCATAGTTCGAGCTCCAGATGCATATTCAATAGTATTGGCTTTAACATGTTCAAAACTTTAGCAGGATGAGCATTAAACTAGTTCTGATTTTAGCATTAAATTTCAGCATGTTCAGCATATTCAATTTTTTTCAGAAAGTAGTCACGATTTCAGCGTAAAATTTTCATTTTTAAATTTATAAAGTTAAAATTTTCATTAAGTTGAATTTAAGTTGAATTGGGCTATTAAAAGGCCCAAACATGGCAAATGCTGAAAATCGGCCTATATAAATCAATTTCCTATATAACTAGGCCTTGGGCCAATTCCCAGAAGCCCAGTGCAGGCTCCCCTCGCAAACCGCTATGGTCATAGGCCTGGGCTAAATTTTTCAAGGCCCAAAATTGTTGGAAGTCAAAAAAAAACCCTTTAAAAATTATTTTAGGAACACGAGGATTAATTTGTAATATAAATTTAGGTTTTCGAGTTAGGTAGCGGGTTCAAATTAAGAGGGTTCTCCCTTTTGTTTGAATTCAGACTTGAACTCGAGGCCCGATTTTATAAATGTAAATTAATTAGGCCCTTTTAGAGACAAAAATGAATAGAAAATCTTAGATTGCTTTAGGTTGGCCTTTAAATAATAAGAGTGAGATGAGCATCGCCAAACAAAAATGCACAAATCGCGGGGCCCTTACTAAATGCTTAATTAAAAAATACTTAGGAGTCGGGGCGTGTCGTTTAGCGAATTTCACGGCCCTCCACAAAGTTAATAATACATTAGTCGCTTCAGGCACATTTTTTTAGAAATAATTTTACCTTCTTAAATACGGGTGTGCATTTCATGCGACCCAAATTCAAGTCCCAAAACGTTGAATAAGAATGTGTCGAGGATCCGGGTGCATTTCATGTGACGTGATCCGAAAACATATTTTTAAACGACGTTCACTTTAGTAAAAAATAATTAAAAGTGGTAAATAATTATAAAATTACACTATAGGTTTGAACATGTATAAAAAAATCAGATTTTAGCCATTCATAATAATTTAAGCGACCGTGCTAGAACCACGAGATTCGGGGGTGTCTAACACCTTCTCTCGGGTCAATAGGATTCCTCATTCAGAATTTCTGATTCGCAGACTCCAATTGGGAAGTCGACAATTTTTCTCGATTTGGGATTTAAGTTAAACCAGTGACTTGGGACACCAAAAGCCTACCATTTCCCAAGTGGCGACTCTAAAAATAAATAAATAATTCAATTTCGAATAATGTCACTTAAATTGAAAAAACTCCCGTATACACTATCCTCCGGGGTAGGTGTGTAAAAAAGGAGGTGTGACAGCTATGGCGTCTCTCTAGGGAAACGAACCCAGAATTTCGATTCAGGGTTCAAGAATTTGAGCTTGTACAATTGTTATATTTGGCTTTATCTGATTTTTCTATATGTTCCATGCTATATGTGCCAAATATTTTACTACTTTGATATTTGTTGAAATTGTATATATAAACTGTCGCAAATCCTTTCCTCTTTCTGAGTCTTCTACATCATGGAGAAGGGTGCACTTCGTGTAGCTTCTCTTCTGTTTAGAGTCTTTCCCAATTTAGAA
>MU742141.1:30977-52175 GCA_026770625.1 Nicotiana glauca
CTGGTTTGATTCTCACCGGATGTGAGATACGTAGGCAACCCTCATCGGGTCCAACAACCCTTTTGCAAAAATAGCCAAAAAATGCCAAAATTGTAATTTCTCGTCAAAATAAGTTGAGTGATGCCCCCAAAAGGACGCCAGAAGGTCATTTTTGCAATAACAGCCACCCTGAGTCATTTTTAAATGGTTTACGGGCATAGTCTTGAAATCTTCATTCCAGAAGTGCTGAAGGGCCGTATTCGCAAAACCAAGTCCTTGTTTTTCTAAATAAAGAATTTTTTCGAAAATAACTAGTTTTTCAAATAAATCATTAAAATTCCCTTTAAATAAATGTGCAGGATGAATTCAAGTAACATCGAAACCTTCTCAGTCCTGAGCGAGATCCCCTTGAAACTTCATATGTGGTGGCATGATTTAGGAAAAGGAAGCAGAGAGACTGTGGTCAAGATTTTGGGCGGTCTAGGTCATTTATTGAACATTAAACCGAGTAAGGATATTATTGAGGCCTTAATACCATATTGGGACTCGACTTGTAATGTATTCCGGTTTTCAGATTTTGAACTCACACCTACATTAGAAGAGATTGCGGGATACGCGGGCCTCAACGGGAACCTCCGAGGTAGATACCCATTGGCCCCACGTCCGGTAACCCTTCATAGGTTCTTGGATTTGTTGAGCATCAGACGGGATATTCAAGACCCGTATCTGGCGGAAGGGTGTTGTACATTGCATTTCCTATATCACCGGTTTGGTAACCCAAAATGTTTCGAGGAACCCAACACCGGCTTGACATATGCCGAAAATAAAGACAAATGGGAAGCCCGAAGAGGATTAGCCTTCATGGTAGCCTTTCTGGGGGTGGTCGTTTGTCCGAGAAAAGATGGTCACATAGACCTCGGCCTGGCAGGAATGCTAGATGTTGCCATGAAAAAACCTACCAGCATAGTGGTTCCCCTGATTGTAGCCGAAATGTACTGAGCTTTGACCAAATGTCGGGAAGGCGTGAAATTCTTTCAAGGTTGCAATTTGCTCTTATAGTTGGATGCAAGAACACCTCTGTCACCACACAGGCTATATGAACTACGGTTTAACCTGGTTGAGTTGTATTGCAGAATTTGGGACCGGGTGACAGGTATTGAGTTCCCTGAGGGTACTGAGGCCTGGTCGTCATGCTTAAGATCCTTGACTGCAGATAAAGTTAAATGGGCTTATGGGTGGCTTCCTGCTACTAAAGCTGTATACACATCAGCAGAGGTCCCCTATATTCTTTTGATGAGTATCCGAAGTATACAACCTTATGCTCTTTACCGGGTTTTGCGACAACTTGGAAGATTTCAGACAGTGCACAATGATGAAGACCTGAGTGGGCAAGTCATTGAGTTAGGCCTGAGGGCTGCATTTCCTGAAGGCAGAATCCGAAAGATATGGAATGAGTGCCGGTTCCTCGAGTCTAAAACCATAGTACAGGACCAAGCTAGAGGCGAGGTAGATCCCAAATATCTGACATGGTTTGCAAAAGGTTTCAAATCCCAGAGAGACCCGCTAAAAGGCCACACGTGCAACAATTCATCGATGGGGTCCAGGTTCAATGGGATTGGCAAGCCAAGGAAAAGGAGTACCGAGCTAGAATAGGACATTTGGAGCAACAGGTTCGAGATCTCCAATTCGACAAGAGTGTACAGGCTACAGCCGATGAGGGTGATAAAAAGAAACTAGCTCAGGAGAATGAAGCACTCAAAGCCCAAATTAAGCAAATGAAAATAGATGCCAGGAACCAAGAAAGAAGTCTATCTGATGAAAGGTTGATTAAAGGGTTAAAGAGACAAGTCTTGGACTGCCAGGAAGAATTATAAAAATCCGAGGGAAACATGGCAAGACTTCGGGCACAGTGGGCCAAGAAGACTGAAGAAACAACCCAATTTGTGCAACAAATGAAGAGAAACTACGAGGGAACCATTGTCAGCATGAAGAGAAAAATGAATACCCTAAAAGAAAAGGCAGCTCGACGGGACGAAGAATTCCAAGCCTAGAGGGACCAGTGCTATGGGTTAATTGGCGAAATGGAAAAGGAAATAAAATTGCTACAAGACCTTCACTTCCAAGATTCGTAGATGCTATAGGCTCGTACCCAACAAATAAGTCGACTTCTCCAAGAAAAGGGCCGAATCAGGGAAACGATCCGAAGCATTGCCAACTATATTGTCATGAAGTGTCAGGCCGGTGAGCGAATGGATTGTACCACATTCTTTGCCTCAGTAATGATATTTGTTCGCTGGGTCATGAATGATTTAGATCAGTTGCAAAGGGGTCTTGCACGCAGGCCCACGCCGATGCCGAACAATGCCCTGCGGGCCCCAGGATTTGAAGCATTGATGTATTCTTAGTTAATCGAGTCTGTATTTTTGCTTTTGAGTCTGTTTTTGTAATTTTCTTTTTTCAAGAAAAGAAAAACAAATAGTCTAGTAGCTTTTGTAATCACAGCTGTTATTAATAAAAATTGAAAATCCCAAAAATTTGTTTTCTTACTTTTTGCATTTATTTGCAAGAACTACGCTTGGTCTGATTCATGTGGGGCCGTGATACGTAGCCAAACTACATAAGATTTGACCATAATCCTAAGAAAAAGAGAAATAGAGAAATACGAGGGAAATAAGTAAAAGTAAAGAACAAGAGAGAAAAGAAACACAAAGGAATAAAATAAGGTATTGAGTGAAATACCATAGCCAAAGAAAAGAAAAAGCCGAAAATAAAAATGAAGAAAAAGGAAAAGAAAATGAGAGAAAATAAAACAAAAGAGAAAGAAAAGAGAAAATGAATAAGAGAAAAGCCGGGATGACGCATGCAACCGAAGCAAACATGTAGATATTCATTTAACTGTATAGGTGCATCACACTCCAATGTGTAGTCTCCTATCTGTTATTTGTTTCACACTAACCGTTGTTGCTGTCATTTTCCAGCTGAGTTTTTTTAAAAACTGTGGTTGGTTTCTGGTAAGCTGGCCTCACATCGATATTTTACCAGATCCAAAAGAAATACAGAGATGTCATCTGAAATGACTCTGCCTGCTATCCCCATACCCGAAGACAGCCCAATCTCTGGGGTCTCGACCTCTGAATCTTTTACAGCTGAAGAAAATCGAATCTTGCGCCTACGATTGATAGAAATATGGGATGCTTGGAACAATGGAAAGGAACCTCCAAGCACCATCCCTGGATTCCCGGAGTTATTTCCTAGATATGGAGGTGTTACTACTATCCCCATTAGCCACCCTAACACTCCATTGGGGCAACCTACTATAACTGCTCGTTTCTTCGGAACACCTTATGAGGTTCGCCCCTATGTGTTCCCATCTGGACCTGCTCCCAATATCTTCACGGCCCCACCATACTCTGCAACCACACAACCATCGCTACCCAAGCATGCTGTTGACCCTTCAGTCTTCACATTCCAAAATCCCGTCTTCCAGGCTAACCCTCCTCATTATCCTCAATATACTAACTCTCAGCAGCCACTATACGAGCTTACACCAGGACAGGAAAAAACCCCCAAATCCCCAGAGCAGGACGAAATGGCAAAGAGAATGAGAATCCTCGAACAGAGCTTGAAAAATATGCAAGGCTTGAGCGGGCAGAAGAGCGTCTCCTATATAAACTTGTGTATGTCCCCGTATGTACATTTGCCGTTAGGGTTCAAAACACCAAAATTTGAAAAGTATGACGGGCACGACGACCCTATTGCTCATTTGAAGAAGTATTGCAATCAGTTACGGGGTGCCGGTGGCAAAGAAGAACTGTTGATGGCATATTTCAGGGAAAGCTTACTTGGTATCGCTTCAGAGTGGTATACGGATCAGGATGTCTCGCGTTGGCATATTTGGGATGATCTTGCCCGAGACTTTGTTCGACAATTTCAATATAACATAGACATTGCGCCAGACAGGAACTCCTTGGCGAATCTAAAGAAAAAGCCCTCAGAAAGTTTCCGCAAATATGCAATTAGGTGGCGTGAACAGACGTCAAGGGTGAAGCATCCAATGAATGAGGTAGAGATGGTCACTATTTTCCTGCAGGCCTAGGAAGCAGACTGCTTTCAAAATATGATGTCCGCCATGGGTAAGCCTTTCCCAGAGGCAATAAAAATCGGAGAAATGGTGGAAAATGGGCTAAAAACGGGCAGAATCTTGAGCCAGTCGGCCATAAGAGCAACCTCCCAAGCCATCCTAGGCGGGTCTGGAGGAATGGCTAAGGGAAAAAATAAAGAAGAAACAGTGATGGCAGCATCAGGAGGAAGAAGATACCGGGCTCCTAGACCGGTGTTCTCAGAAAGAGCCCCTCAGCACTATTACCCTCACACAGATATGACTTATGCTCCTCCACCTTATGCGGTCATGAATGCTCAACCTTTCGGCCGACCGCAACCACAAGCTAACCGAAATCCACCTCCATTCCAAAGAAAACAACCTCCTTACCAAAACCAATATAATCCCCGACCACTACAAAATAAATTTCGCCCTCGGGAACCACCTAGGCGACCAAATGTTACACCAATTGGTGAACCCTATTCCAGTTTGTTCCCAAGGCTCATCCAGATGAATATACTGCAACCTATTTCCCAAAACAGGTAGAACCCGGAATCTCCAGCCTATCAACGGGGTATCCACTGTGCCTATCATTCAGGAGCTGGAGGGCATAGTACTGACAACTGCTGGACATTGAAGAAAGCTGTGGAAGATTTGATCGAACAAGGAAAAATAGTGTTGAGGGATGAAGAAGCCCCGAATGTGACCAATAATTCGTTGCCCACCCACAACAACGGGTCGGTAATTGGTATGATTTGTGAAGACCGAGAATTTGATCCAGCCCTGAAGGTCATAATTGCTATTGCCGATGCCGAAAAGAAGCCCAAAGCAGCCCCGAAGCAAGAAAAAGGGGAGAGGAAGAATAAGACTGTCAAAATTGAGCCTGAGAAGAAAACTGAGACAAAAGTAGAGCCAATGCCTCCTAAACACGGGGTTCTTTATGTTCCACAGGGTCGCCAAGAGAAACCACTAGTTGTGAGCACTACAAGGAAGTTTTAAGTGAAGAAGGGGACACAAATGTATGTGCTGAAAGGGGCCTATGTGGTGCGGGGGACAATTAAACCACCTCGGCTGAGTGAGACAGTGGTTATTAGATGCGTACCACAGAAGCCTATGACCGACCCCTCTGCAGTGTCGTGGAACTACCAACAAACAGTGGTTACATACAAAGGCAAGGAAATTTTGGGAGAACTCCCAGAAACAGTCCTTGTTGAAAAATATTCAAATGTACAAGAGGTAAATTACACCACACGAAAGTGCTTTCCGTCGAAGAAGCCAGTAAGTGCCGAAGAAGTAGAGGCCTTCTTTCAGAAGATGAATATGCCTGACTACGAAACGGTGGAGCGATTGAGGAAGTGTCCTGAGCAAGTGTCACTATTGTCATTGGTGACCAAATCTTCCGAACACCAGAGGATCCTTATGAAAATTCTGAATGAAGCATATGTGCCAATTGAAACTTCGGTTGAACAACTTGAAAGAATGGCAGAAAGATTTTTTACCGTGAATCAACTCTCTTTCAGTAAAAATGATTTGCCTCCACAAGGAGCTGCCCACAATAAAGCCTTGCACCTGACTGTCAAATGTGAGGGTTACTACGTTAAGCGGGTCATGGTAGATGAAGGCTCGGGGGTTGACATTTTCCCACTCTCAACGTTGCAAATAATGGAAATTGGGAAAGGGAGAATTCGCCCCAATAATGTTTGCGTGAGAGATTTGGATGGCGTCAAGAGGGATACCATCAGTGAAATTGATTTGATACTAACCATAGGCCTAGTGGACTTCGAGATAACCTTCCAGGTGTTGGACATGGATACATCTTACAACTTTCTTCTAGGAAGGCCTTGGATCCATGCTGCAGGAGCTGTGCCCTCCACCGTCCACCAGATGGTGAAATTTGAGCATGAAGATCAAGAGATTGTGGTCCACAGAGAATATGAGCAGTCTATTTACCGTGACCCATCTATCCCATGCTTGAAGGCGAGGGAAGGAAGTGAGCATATTGTTTATCAAGCCTTTGAAATTGTGGTAGCTGACCAGTACGAGGAGGGAAATCCGTGCCCCCAGCCTTTCCTGTCTAATGCTTCAATCATGGTGGCCAAATAAATGATTAGACATGGTTTCAAACTAGGAAAAGGGTTGGGAAAAGATTTGCAAGGAATATCCGAGCTGCTAACTCTACCCACAACAGAAAAGTATTTCGGGATAGGCTTCCACCCTACCCCAGATGATGAGAAATGGGCCGAAGAAAGAAAGAAGGAAGGATGGGTTCTACCACAACCATTGCCACATCTGTATGAGACCTTTGTCAAGCCTAAGTATGGCGAAGAAGAAGACGATGAGGTCTTCACGGCTGAGAAAATAGAAGATATCTGTAGAGCTATTAGGCGAATCCTTTATGAAACCAATATGGTTCAGCCAGCGGAAGGAACTAGCACCGCTGTGGTGCTCTACATGGGACCAGACGCTAAACTTCAAAATTGGAAGGCTACGCCATTCCCGAGGAGGTGGGAGTCCCGGTAGACTAGCCCTGTCACCTTTTCTGCATCTCGAGTTATTTCAGGGTGTAACTCGGATGTTTCTTTTAGTTTCTTGTCTTTTAAATTCCCGAATGTAAACCCTGTTATCTTTCCAAATTCCAAGAAATCAAATCAATATTTCATCGTCCATTTTTCTCTTTATTTTTTCTAATTTTTGTTATTTTTCCTTTTCATTTTTCTTTTCAGTTATAATAATGTTGCTTTAAATAACATGACATGCCTGCAGACTTCATGCCCAGACTCAAAAACGCTGTCTAATTGTGAAATAATGAATCAAGAATTGGAATATGATGAAGAGGTGGCTTTTAGGGGAATAAATCGAGAATTTGAACAATTTGTGAACAAACCTAAGCCAAAGCTGAATGACACTGAACCGGATAATTTGGGAACTACCAAAGAAATAAGGGAAACCAAAATAAGCATTCACACAGATGAGAAAACCCGAGATGCAATAATCCAACTCCTGTTTGAGTTTAAGGATGTGTTTGCTTGGTCGTATGACGACATTCCAGGACTAAGTGTGGATCTAGTGGTGCATAAATTGCCAATCTATCTTGATTGTCCTCCAGTGTAGCAAAAGCAAAGAAAGTTTAAGACTGATATCAGTGATAAGATTAAAGAAGAAATCACAAAACAGTTGAAGGCAGAGGTAATCCGAGTGGTCCGATATACTACATGGTTAGCCAATGTGGTTCCAGTGCCGAAGAAAGACGGGAAAACCCCGGTGTGTGTGGACTACCGAGATTTGAATAGGGCGAGTCCCAAAGACAATTTCCCTTTGCCCAACATCCACATCCTTGTTGATAACTACGCCAAACATGAAATACAGTCCTTCATGGATTGTTACGTAGGATATCACAAGGTGTTGATGGATGAAGCAGATACTGAGAAGACATCTTTAACCATACCCTGGGGCACATACTGTTATCGGGTCATGCCATTTGGGCTAAAGAATGTCGGGGCAACTTATATGAGAGCCATGAATGCCATTTTCCATGACATGATGCATCAAGAGATAGAGGTGGATGTGGATGATGTAATCATTAAGTCCCGAACTCAAAGTGACCATGTGCGAGATTTGAGAAAGTTCTTTGAACGGTTGCGCAAGTATGATTTGAAGTTGAATCCGGCCAAATGTGCCTTCGGAGTCCCATCAGGAAAGCTCTTGGGTTTCATAGTTAGCAGGGGAGGTATTGAGTTGGATCCAACAAAGATGAAGTCCATTCGAGATTTACCTCCTCCAAGAACTAAGAAGGATGTGATAAGTTTATTGGGCAGGTTAAACTATATTAGTCGGTTCATCGCTCAACTGACTACCACATGTGAGCCCATATTCAAACTGTTGAAGAAAGATGCAGCAATCAAGTGGACATCTGAATGTCAAAAAGCTTTCGACAAAATCAAGGAATATCTGTCAAACCCTCCAGTGTTGGTCCCACCGGAGTTCGAGCGACCTCTCTTCTTGTATCTGACAGTTTTGGAAAATTCTTTTGGCTGTGTCCTCGGGTAACATGATATAACCGGTAAGAAAGACCAGACAATTTATTATCTGAGCAAGAAGTTCACCAGCTATGAAGCCAAATACACTTTGTTGGAGAGAACATGCTGTGCCTTGACGTGGGTCGCTCAAAATTTGAGACATTATCTTCAAGCCCACACTACCTACCTCATAACCAGGTTGGATCCTTTGAAGTACATATTCCAAAAACCGATGCCGACTGGGAGACTGGCAAAATGGCAAAACCTGCTCACTGAATTTGACATAGTCTATTTCACTAGCACGACAATGAAAGCCCAGTCATTGGCAGATCATTTGGCGGAAAAACCGGTTGACGAGGAATACCAACCATTGAGCACATACTTCCCAGATAAAGAGGTAAATTCAGTAGAAGCGATCTCGGAGGACACTCGTGCTTGGAAAATGTTCTTTAACAGAGCAGTAAATGCTAGAGGTGTAGGCATTGGGGCAATCTTGATATCACCCGATGGTCAGCACTACCCAGCTACAGCTAGGCTCAGATTCTTCTGCACAAACAATACAGCCGAGTACGAAGTTTGTATCATGGGCATGAATATGGCAATTGACCAAGATGTTGAAGACTTATTGATCATGGGGGATTCAGACTTGATTATCCGGCAAGCCCAGGGAGAGTGGGAGACTCGAGATGTTAAGCTCATTCCTTATCGACAACATGTGGAAGATCTCACCAAATGATTCAAGTCGATAGAGTTCAGGTACATCCCTTGGTGTCACAATGAACTGGCCGATGGACTCGCCACTCTAGCTTCAATGCTGCCTTACCCGAGCAATGCTCATATTGATCCTCTGGAGATTCAAATCAAAGAAAATCACGGGTATTGTAACGCAGTCGAGGCGGAACCCAGCTTTTAGCCTTAGTATCATGATATCAAAAGATTTCTGAAAACACAAGAATACCCCGAGCAAGCCACTGGAGATCAAAAGAGAACCATTAGACGACATGCGAGTGGTTACTTCTTAAGTGGTGATGTCTTGTACAAAAGGACCCCGGACCTCAATTGGCTGAGGTGTGTTGATGCTGAGGAAGCCGGAAGAATTATGCACGAAGTACACGCGGGAGTATGCGGACCTCATATGAATGGTTATGTGTTGGCAAAGAAAATTCTGCGAGCAGGGTATTATTGGATAACTATGGAAAAAGACTGCTTCAGCTTTGTTCGGAAATGTCATCAATGCCAGGTGCATGGTGATTTGATTCATGCACCTCCAACAGAGCTTCATCCGATGTCAGCACCTTGGCCATTTGTTGCCTGGGGTATGGATGTCATTGGGCCAATTAAGCCGAAAGCTTCGAATGGGCATAGATTCATATTGGTTGCAATCGATTACTTCACAAAATAGGTTGAAGCCATCACACTCAAGTCAGTCACTAAGAAAGCTGTGGTAGACTTTGTGCACTCCAATCTCATTTGCCGCTTTGGAATTCTTGCAACCATCATTACCGATAATGCTGCAAACTTGAACAGTCGTCTGATGGGAGAGGTATGTGAACAATTCAAGATAACGCATAGAAACTCTACTCCTTATTGGACAAAAGCCAATGGTGCCGTCGAAGCAGCAAATAAGAACATCAAGAAGATTTTGAGAAAGATGAGTCAAAGCTCCAGGCAATGGCATGAAAAGCTGCCTTTTGCATTACTCGGGTACCATACCACAGTACATATATCAATCGGAGCGACCCCGTACTTGTTAGTTTACGGAACTGAAGCAGTCATACCGGTAGAAGTAGAAATCCCTTCGCTTCGCATAATTGTTGAGGCAGAAATTGAGGACAGTGAGTCGGTTTAAACCCACTAGAGCAGTTGTCATTAATTGATGAAAAACGGATGGCCGCAGTTTGTCACGGGCAGTTGTACCAACAAAGAATGGCCCGCGCCTATTACAAGAAAGTGCGTCCCAGGAATTTTGAAGTGGGACAACTCGTGCTCAGGCGCATTCTCCCTCATCACCAGGAAGCAAAAGGAAAATTTGCTCCTAACTAGAAGGGTCCATACATAATTCGAAAGATATTGCCAAGAGGAGCACTGTATCTGGGAGACGTTGAAGGAAATGATCCTGAAACAATAGTCAATGTAGATTCAGTCAAAAGGTATTATGTCTAGGCCTCCTGGTTTGATGGCTTTTGTGTAATTGAGATGACGAAGGCTTTCCTTCCCGCTATCCCAAACACTATTAATCCTTCGTAAACCCTTTGAGCCAGTTCCGTTTCTTTGGCTACCCTCTTTGGAATCCGAAAGTACAAAAAGAAAAAGAAAAGAAAAGAAAAGAAAAAGAAAAAGAAAAAAAGAAAAAAAAAGAAACAAAAAGAAAAGAAAAACAAAAAACAAAACAAAAACAAAATTATTTGCCTGAACTACGTTTGACTTGATTCAGAAAGTATACGTAGGCAGCCTCTCCCTGAGGTTCAGTCATACCAAAACAAAAATTCCAATTTCCCCAAAAGTTGAAACTGGGGCAGATGATATGTTGGTTCATCTATGAATCCACTGAAATGGTTCCAAAGTTGTAGTTCCGTCCAAAATCCTTTTTACCCAATGACCTTGTTCAAGTCCTTCCGATCAATTGGTAAAGGCAAGGAGGTGAAAGACGTCATTGTTGGAATCCGATACAATTCAAAATTGAGAGAAATAAAACGAGAGTCTTATCGGTGAAAACCTTCGGGCACCGTAAGGTGACGGTGAGTAGATAAATTGAAAATGAGGGAGTCTGCTTCGTGAAAACTCGCAAAGAGTACTATCGGGCGACGGTGAGAAGAGAAATGAGAGAGGACGATTGGCTTAAACCCGCAAAGGGCGCTATCGGCCGAAAAGAAGACATCTTACCACTAAAAGAGTCCTGGCAAGGTTCCCTGGTTTTGAAATGCAGATCAATGGGTTCACGAGAAGCTAAAAAGTTTGTGTGGGTCGGGCATCCAGTCCAAGAAGCATGTCATGTTCATTTGAAGCCAGCATGCGCACCCCAAATAAGTCCTTCTTTTCCCCCGAAAGGGACGCTTCTCTTTAAACTCATATGCTTGCCTTTTGTATATTTTTTCTTTGAATCCCTTTCGGTTTAACTCTGATTCTGGAATTATTACAAAGAAAAGGTGGCAGGACTGGTTTCACACTGCTCCGCCTGGCAAGTGCCGAAGAAAATACCCAGCCTCAGTGGGTGCGTCAGTCCCAATCCCGATTGATCATGGTGGTTGATGCTTTCAAAGTAAAGACATTTGAAAATAAAGAAAGTCAAAGACAAAGGTACTAAAGGCAGAATAAAGTGAAAAGGCCAGAGCCCACACGGGCGAGTCATCTTGAAGTCCTAAAAGTTGAATCTTGTCGGTCTAAAAGAGATTCACCCTCAAAGCCAGCAAGCGGAAAAGTTCTCAACGGAAAAGGGGCCGGGATCAAGCGATTGGGATGATCAAGGTCACAAAATCAACCATCGTTTCAAACTAAAAAATTGTTCTTTGTTGAAAACAGGTCTTATACAGAGCAATCGTGCAAGAAGCATGTGCAACACAAAAAGAAATGAAATGCGCAAGCGCTAAAACAGCTTTGCAGCAGGAAAACGACCAAAAAGGAAGTTTCCCCAAAATTCTTTCATGAGTTTTGCTAAATAAAAAGGAAAACATATAAAAAAAAGAAGAAGAAAAGAAATGAAAATGAAAACCCCAAAAGAAAAACAAATCATGGTAGCAAGGAGCTTTTTCTTTCCAAATCCCGGCCAAAAAATCGAAGATCTCCCAGACATAACCCAAGGAGCTTTTTCTTTCCAAATCCCGGCCAAAAAACTGAGGATCTCCCTGGCATAACCCAAGGAGATTTTTCTTTCCAAATCCCGGCCAAAAATCGAGGATCTCCCTGGCATAACCCAAGGAGCTTTTTCTTTCCAAGTCCCGGCCAAAAAATCGAGGATCTCCCTGGAATAACCCAAGGAGCTTTTTTCTTTCCAAAATCCCGGCCAAAAAATCGAGAATCTCCCTGGCATAACCCAAGGAGCTTTTTCTTTCCAAATCCCGGCCAAAAAACTGAGGATCTCCCTGGCATAGCCCAAGGAGCTTTTTCTTTCCAAATCTCGGCCAAAAAACCGAGCATCTCCCTTTCATAACCCAATGAGTTTTTTCTTTCCAAATCCCGGCCAAAAAACCGAGGGTCTCCCTGGCATAACCCAAGGAGCTTTTTCTTTCCAAATCCTGGCCAAAAAACTGAGGATCTCCCTAGCATAAACCATTCCAAATCCCGGCCAAAAAACTGAGGATCTCCCTGGCATAAACCAAGAAGCTTTTTTCTTTCCAAATCCCGGCCAAAAAACTGAGGATCTCGCTAGCATAACCCAAGGAGATTTTTTTTCCCAAATCCCGACCAAAACCGAGGATCTCCCTAGCATAACCCAAGGAGCTTTTTCTTTCCAAATCCCGGCCAAAAAACCGAGGATATCTCTAGCATAACCCAAGGAGCTTTTTCTTTGCAAATCCCGGCAAAAAACCGAGGATCTCCCTGGCATAGCCCAAAGAGCTTTTTCTTTCCAAATCCTGGCCAAAAAACCGAAGATCTTCCTGGCATAACCCAAGGAGATTTTTCTTTCCAAATCCAGGCAAAACCCGTGGATCTCCCTGGCATAACCCAGGGAGCTTTTTCTCTCCAAATCCCGGCAAAACCCGAGGATCTTTTTTCTTTCCGTCCCGGCATAACCCGAGACCCTTTTCTTTTTCCGACATAACCCGGTCATTTTCCAGCATAACCTAGATGCATTCACAAGAATACACAATCCTAATCTGATTGCTTAGATATGCGTCACAACTAACTCACAAAATTTTTCTACTGAAAACTGAGATAGAAATTTTTGTTCGTTTGTTTGTTTTGATATTTTAAGCAGGTTGACCTCAAAACACAAGGTGCGAGATGACCAATGGAATGAATCTCGATCCAGAATCAAGAAAAGAACAAAAAGAAATAAATTCAAATGTGAAGCAAGAAAGGGTGCGGATTGCTCAAAATCTGATTGAAGTCACAAGCTCTGCTGATCCTGTTTTGACCTAATGCTGCATGAAGAAGTAAACACCTACAGCTTGCGAGCATCGAGATTCAGATCGAAGTCCACAGCAAAATCGGCTAAGACGCAAGATCAAGTTTCAAGAGAATTATAGATAGGAAACTTGTAACTCATAGTTGATAGGCATAGCTAGCTTAGCTTTGATTTTCCTTTTGGTGTAATAAGGAGGTCAGCAAGCAGTAACAGCAACAACAACAACAGCAGTGAAATTCACAACTCCTGGTAGTCCCGGCTACCAAACCTTCCAGAACTACACTGTCTTGATTCCTTTATAGCCAAGGATATGTAGGCTACCTTGAAGCAGGGTTCGGTCAGACGGTTTTCAAAATGCTTCTCATGGAGTGTCGAGCAGGCAAAAATCCTTCATGGTGCTCATTTATCTTTGCTCGAAAACCCTTCGTGTCTTTGAGCAAATAGGGGCAGCTATGAGCACGTGATTTTTGCCACGCTTAAATTACTCCAATAAAATTTCTTAGAGTTAGTATTTTTCTTTATTATTTGAATTTTTAGGAATTAATTGCATGATTTTGTGTCTTGTTTGCATTTTTGTGTGCATGTTTTGATTGATATAATTCGAAAAAAAATATACAAAAATAGTGTGCATTTTAATATTACAAATAAAGAAAATACCAAAAATGGTTCCTTGCATTTCTACTTTTAATTTTTAAAAATTTGTCTTAAGTTTTCTTTAAAATTAGGAATTAGTTAATTTCAGAAATTAATTAGTATAATTGTAGAGTCAATTTGGGTCTTTTATTTTAATCTTGCATTTAATTAAATCAGAAAATAATATAAAAAAGTAAAAGAAAAAGGAAACAAGTAAAAAGACTTAAAAGAAAAGCCTAGTGCTAATAAATACCCAATTTTGGGCCAGCACAGACCCAATTCTGCCCAAAAACCCGGCCAAATTAGCCAAATTACCCGGTTCAAACCCCCACCTCTCCGAAATTCATGAAATGACATAGTACGGGGAGATTACTATGTCGTTTTGAGTCTAATAAGTGACAAATTAATCTAGGCCATTCATTTGCTCTCATCCGACGGCCCATGATTGATGTTAGATTTAAATAAAATTGTCCAAAAATCTGTCAAACCCTAAAGACATTTCTCTCCATCCTCGTACCTCTTCCCTCCGCCGGCTCCGCCCTAACGCTGCCGCCGGAAATCGCCTCACGGCGGCGGCCAACCTCCAATGGCGCCCAAAATTTCACCACACAATCCTCCTCTCCTCCCCTTTCCATATCTCTCATTGGCTTTCCTCGAATACCCCTGGAATGCCTCAAATAGGCCAAACCCTAGGTGCCTCCACCACCGTGCACGGCGGCGCTGCACCCAAATCTTACCAAACTCATACCCCATACCCCCCTCTCTCTCCTCTACCTGAACCTTCAAATTATTTTTCCCAAATCCAATTGATAAGTGTCAAATTCCGGATCTAGGGTTTGACATTCCAGAGTTTATTTTTTTAAACGCCAGAGTTTAGTTTAATTCTGCCCTTTATCCTGTTTAATCCTAGGTATTAGTTCAATTTTATTATAATCCCTTTTGGTTAATAGTTAACATTAATTAGTTAGTCTAGTTCAATTTAATTAGGTATTTTGTTTTTGATTTAGATTATGATAATTAGTTTAGTATTTGGTAACTTTTTCGCTTATTCTTAGGGTTGATTTCTGTATGTGTTTTGTAGTTAATTTTGTATCATTTTGTTCATTCCTGGGTTGGTAGTTTTGGATTTTAGTTTAAATATGGTTTCAAATCTGTTTTGAACGCTGTTGATTTTGGCTTGATTGAATTAATGTTTTGTTAGTTTAATTAGTTTAGTTTTAATTATTCTGCAATTCAGTGTTCATTTTTCAATTCAATTAGACTTAGGGTTTGAATATAGCTGATTTAGACTTACTAGGTTCAACCACAGTTACTTGACTAAGGTAAAGGGGTTTGGTTGGGTTAGTAATTTCAGGGGCAATCAAGGGTAGTTTAGGCTTCTGAAATGGGTCAATTTGTTAAGACTCTGTAATTTTAGAACCAAAATAATGGTAGTATAGGTATTCTATAGGTAGAAAAACACCCTAGGTCCTTATAGAAGGGGGTCTTAGTGTAAGTTTCTGCATTCTTAATGCAGTAACTTGGGCAACAAGCCACAAAATTAGGGATTAAGATACAATTTCTGAAAATAAAAAGGGGGAAAAATGAGTAAAAACTTCCAGAACCTTCTGCCGCTTTTTTCTGCCTATAAAAGGAATGTCTAGTGCCTTGGATTACAAGTTTAGACCTCTGAAAATTCAAGAAAACTCTCCAGCTCCTAATTCCCCCTCAAAAATCCTTTTCTTCAAGCCTGAATTTCAAGTTTGAACTTCAAAATTCCAAGAGGTTCAAATATGAAGTTTTATAATTCTAGAAACCTTCTTTAGATCTTAAAATCCTGCAGAAAAAAAACCCAAAAACAACAAAAAACTTTCAAACAAAATCCCAAAAAATACTGTCTCATTAAAATCTTAGGTTAATTTCGATTTTAGTTTGTTGATTTACATCTTCTAGTTCATTGTTTGGTTGCTGAAATCATCTAAGCATTCCTGTGTTCAATCTCAAGTTGATTTGGGTTCATTTGAGCTATTTTGTTTGGTTCATTAACTGCAAAGGATCCTGTGCCATTTGACATCATTTATAACATTATAACATTACTCCGAGCCTCTGATTTTTACTATTGAATGCTGCGACCTTGCTGGCAATCCATTGACCTTTGTTTTGCCTCAATTTCCAGGTACATATTCGAGTTTGATGTGTTGTAGCTTTGGATTGAAAAAATGGAATAAAATGCTCCTTCATTTGCTCCGAAGTGTGTTTTTGGGCTGCTATGTAGCATTAGCTAAATAGATAGTGACTGATATAGATTTGATTACTTTATAATCACAGACTATTATCATAGGACTATTTGTGTATAATTTGGACTGTTGTTTGTATTAATTTTCACTGTTAAATATTAGCATAAGTGCAGAAATTGAGGTCAAGTATTCGTGTGGAGTTAATATTGAGGGTGTCCAAGTAGTTTACTATATTCCTACTGTTTTTATAATGAATCTCATCTACTGTCGTAATTAAATAGGATTGGGTATATAGGAGTGTTGGGATTGGATATACGGACTGGATATATATAAATGGGTTGGTGTTAACGAGAGGTTAGAGTTTTGGAGACAAACTCTCGAGTCTAAGGGTTTCAAACTAAGCAGGTCTAAGACAGAGTACCTGGAGTGCAAGTTTAGTGCCGAGTCGAGCGAAGAAGAAGTAGGCAGGGACGTAAAGCTTGGATCTCAGGTCATCGCCAAGAGGGACCGTTTCAGATATCTTGGGTCGGTGATTCAGGGGACAGAGAGATCGACGGGGATGTCACTCACCATATAGGGGCAGGGTGGTCGAAATGGACGCTGGCATCTGAAGTCTTGTGTGACAAGAAAGTGCCATAGAAACTCAAGGGGAAGTTTTATAGAGCTGTGGTTAGACCTGCCATGTTGTATGGGACGGAATGCTGGTCGGTGAAGAACTCTCATGTTCAGAGAATGAAGGTTGCGGAGATGAGGATGCTCAGGTAGATGTGCGGCTCACCGGGTTAGATAAGATCAGGAATGAAGTTATTCAGGAGAAGGTGGGGTGGCCCCAGTGGATGAGAAGCTGCGGGAAGTGAGGCTCAGGTGGTTCGGGCATGTGCAGAGGAGAAGCCCCGATGCCCCGGTGAGGAGTTGTGAGCGGCTAGCGGTTGTTGGCGCTAGTCGAGGCAGGGAGAGGCCAAAGAGGTATTGGGGAGAGGTGATTAGGCAGGACATGGCTAGAATGCGGATTATCGAGGACATGGCCCTTGATAGGAAAATCTGGAGGTCTAGTATCAGGGTGGTAGGATAGGGGCTTCTGGAATTTTTCGCTCTTCTCGATCGGGGCTGGGCGGGGTTGGGTGGGCGTTGCTATTGCATGCCATTTTATTTACGATTAATGGTCATTTAATTATTTATGTGCCCCCTTTGTTTTTGTTTTTGTTTATCTTTTCCGTTTTATGTTTACATAAATATTTATGAGATTTATGCTGGAGTTACTAATGCTTTTTTTTCTTTTCTTTTCCTTGTCCTGAGCCGAGGGTCGATTGGAAACAGCCTCTCTGCCCTTTCAGGTGGGGGTAAGGCCTGCGTACTTATTACCCTCCCCAGACCCCACTCTGTGGGACAATACTGGGTAGTTGTTATTGTTGTTATTGTTGTTGATGTTGTATATATATAAATGGGACTGGACTCGAACTTGAATAGTCATAGTTCGAGCTCCAGATATGTATTCAATAGTATTGGCTTTAATATGTTCAAAACTTTAGCAGGATCAACATTAAACTAGTTCTGATTTTAGCATTAAATTTCAGCATGTTCAGCATATTCAATTTTTTTCAGAATGTAGTGACGATTTCAGCGTAAAATTTTCATTTTGAAATTTATAAGGTTAAAATTTTCTTTAAGTTGAGTTTAAGTTGAATTGGGCTATTAAAAGGCCCAACATGGCAAATGCTGAAAATCGGCCTATATAAATCAATTTCCTATATAACTAGGCCTTGGGCCAATTCCCAGAAGCCCAGTGCAGGCTCCCCTCGCAAACCGCTATGGTCATAGGCCTGGGCTAAATTTTTCAAGGCCCAAAATTGTTGGAAGTAAAAAAAAAACCCTTTAAAAATTATTTTAGGAACACGAGGATTAATTTGCAATATAAATTTAGGTTTTCGAGTTAGGTAGCGGGTTCAAATTAAGAGGGTTCTCCCTTTTATTTGAATTCGGACTTGAACTCGAGGCCCGAACTTTTAAATGTAAATTAATTAGGCCCTTTTAGAGACAAAAATGAATAGAAAATCTTAGTTTGCTTTAGGTTGGCCTTTAAATAATAAGAATGAGATGAGCCTCGCCAAATAAAAATGCACAAATCGCGGGGCCCTCATTAAATTCTTAATTAAAAAATACTTAGAATTCGGGGCGTGCCGTTTAGCAAATTTCACGGCCCTCCGCAAAGTTAATAATATGTTAGTCGCTTCAGGCGTATTTTTTAAATAATTTTACCTTCTTAAATACGGGTGTATATTTCATGCGACCCAAATTCAAGTCCCAAAACGTTGAATAAGAATGTGTCGAGGATCCAGGTGCATTTCATGTGACATGATCCGAAAACACTTTTTTAAACGACGTTCACTTTCGTAAAAAATAATTAAAAGCGGTAAATAATTATAAAATTGCACTATAGGTTTGAACATATATAAAAAATCAGATTTTAGCCATTCATAATAATTTAAGCGGCCGTGCTAGAACCACGGGATTCGGGGGTGCCTAACACCTTCCCTCGGGTCAGCAGAATTCCTTATTCAGAATTTCTGGTTCGCAGATTCCAATTGGGAGGTCGACAACTTTCCTCGATTTGGGATTTAAGTTAAACCGGTGACTTGGGATACCAAAAGCCAATCCTTTCCCAAGTGGCGACTCTAAAAATAAATAAATAATCCCATTTCGAATAATGTCACTTAAATTGGAAAAACTCCCTTATACACTATCCTCCGGGGTAGGTGTGTAAAAAAGGAGGTGTGACACGTGGGGTTGATTGTGCTGATACTACACTCTGTACTCTTTTGTGCTGATCCCAGCGCTGTAGATTTCGGACCGCAGTGAGATTTATGCTTCTTGTTCATCAGGCGACCCAAGGTAGTCCTGCAGACATCCACAGGCCTTGGCGACTGCCTCTATCTATTATTCATGTTTCTTTTATGTAATCCTAGAGACAATATTTAGTTATTTCTTTCAGACCTTTATTTGTAGTACTCTTAGATAATCTGTGAAGTTGTGACACCAATCTTGGATAGATTTGTTATGGAATGATATCAGTAGGATTATTAAAACTTGAAATTGAATTTTCCGCTTGTTAAATTTTGTTGAATATTAACTGTTGGCCTATAACTGTTGACGAATTTAAAAATGGAAACAAGGCAAATAATTCAGTTGATTGGTTTGCCTAGCTTTCACTAGTAGGCGCCATCACGACTCCCGAGGGTGGAAAATTTGGGTCGTGACAACTATCAATTAATAAGGATAAGGATTGAAGACAAGATTAAGGAGGTCTAGAGTTATTATTTCCCCTCTTGTCGGAATTCTTTCTACTACGTTTTTTTATAAATTTGCCTAAGTCTTCTCTACCGATCATGAGCACTCTGACTGTCATAAATCTCTCCCGAGTAATTATCACATTTTACTAGATATATTCTCCCGAATTACGCTAGCTAGCATTAAGTACGGTTCACTCGGATCGCACCAAGGTTTCGTTATCCCTAATCCCACCTTTAAACCCTCTGTATTGATCCCTCATATACATTAGGAGTGATGTTGTTCAAGAAATACCTAAATATAATACACACTAAATAAGTACAGTCGATTGAGAGCTCTTCAACCATTCACACTAATAATATAGTTGAATAAATAGAGAAAAGACTACACCAAATATATATTAACATAACAGGAAAATCATCCTCCAATAGGTTCCATCAAAACCCTAGATAACAAATTAGCTATTCATGATAGTATGCATAACTATAATAGTAGAATTCATAACCAACAATAAAAATAGGAAGAAGGAATTGAAAAACTCGTAGAAGAATTCTCCACCTTGCTCCTAGTGTGTTTTTGCCTCCGTCGGTCGAATCTTCGGTCTCTACGACGGCTCCATTATCTTCCCTAAGTCTAAAGTGTGTCCAAACTCGGTCTCCCCCTCATCTATATAAAGTCTATCAAAAGTGACGTTTTTAGGTCTATTTATATGTGTAAGAAAAGACCTAAACGTATAGGCCAAGTCCTAGTCAAACCAGGAGACGAATTAAGTCTTCAAAATTCGGAATGGACCTGACCCCAATCCTAGCGTCGCCAGCCTCAGCCTGGCCCTTGGCTGGCCTCGCCAGGCTAAAGCCTGGTTCAGCTTGACCTTTGGCTGGCCTCGCAAGGCTAAAGACTTATCACGAACCGAATTTTCCACCATTGGGACCGTGATGGCGCCTAATATTGTACCCCTTAGGCAACCCAATATTTCGGAACATCCTACCTTTTTCCTTTATCTTTCAAATATTTAAGACTTACAAAATGAACCAGCAGAAATAAATGCGGAAGAAAATAGTTTAAAAGCTTAACTTTATGCAATAACAAAAATCGAAATAATATCCACCCAGAACTGGTGTCACAACTCACGAACTGTCTAAGATTACTACAAATAAAGGTATGAACGAAAAGTTTACATCTGTCTTGAAAGTAGATAAAACAAAAAATGAAATGGGATAGAAGGAGACGACAGGGCATGCAGACGCCTGCAGGACTACCTTGGGTCTCCAGCGTGCAGTAATAGCAACCAACCTCGTGATCAGCCACTAGCTCTAAAATCTGCACAGAAAGTACAGAGTGCAGTATCAGTACAACCGACCCCATGTACTGGTAAGTGCTGAGTCTAACCTCGATGAAGTAGTAACGAGACTACGCCAGGGCTTACAACATATATAACCTGTAGCAGTTTATACTAAACTAAAAGGAAATACAAAATGTAATAAAGCAATAACTGGTATTAAGTAAATCCGAAACCCAAGTGTTCCACTAGTATTAAGCTATAACCAATCCTTAAAGGTATTTGAACATCACAATAATGAAACTCAATGCACATAACAATAGCTAATGCGGCGCGCATCCCGATCCTATCATATAATCAATAACAATATCAATATTTATCGCATGCAAACCGATCCCACCTGTTCAACCTTATTACTCCTCAACAAATATCACCCTTATTTCTCATGTTGCAGTGCGCAACCCTCTCCATCCTTATTACTCCTTGTTGCGGCGTGCAACCCGATCCTACCAGACAATCACATTCTCCCTTATTCCTTTTGTTGCGGCATGCAACCCGATTCTAATATATATATATATATATATATATATATATATATATATATATATATATATATATATATATAT
>MU742142.1:0-13119 GCA_026770625.1 Nicotiana glauca
TTTTGTACCTACAATTCATGAAAAACACTAATAAGAGCATTTTGTCATCATATATATTATCAAAACAACATAAAATGTGATTATTTAAGGCGTGATTATAGTCAAATTCACTTATTATCACCCAACGCCCAGCGTACTGGGCTCGCCTAATAGAATTTTATGAAGTTGTATGTAACTGACGTTGTAAATTCTCAAATTTTTTTAATAAATCATTGACTATTCAAAATTATTTTTTTTCTTAATCATAAATCATTTAGTTGAGAGTATTTTATGTCAGAATTAAAATAAAACTATTGCATGTTATCCACTAAGACTGCTATGATAGTTAGTTTTAAATAAATATTTCATTTAAAATTATTTATTTATCAACTTTTGTTATGTCTTTACTAGATATTAGCCCATAATTTTTTATAATTATTTCTCTAAATATTTTTTTTCAAGATACAATACTTATTAATTTAATAGCTTAGTATTAGCTAGTAACTATTTACAAATAATTATTTATCATGATATTGTATGGTGAATTATGTATCACTTTATTAACTTGTTGAACTTAAAAATAAATGATGCTAGAGAATTATATTTAAATTGTGAATTATATTTTTATATAAATTCTCTTTCAAATACAAAGCATATTAAATAAAAGGAGTATTTTAAGAGCAATATCAAATTATAATATTAAAATTCTTTCAAGATTCATTACTCCTTAAGAGATACATATAAAATTTCGTATCAAATATTACTTTTGATGTTTGAGTTGTAACGACGTTGTATCTAATTTGCATATTATGATATTTGTCATACTTTTATTATTATTCATACCTGAATTATAGTTTATAAATATTTTAAATAGATTATTTGTTATAAATTTGTGGTTTTAATGTAATTTTTATAATTATTTTTTATTTTATACTATCTTAAAATTCTTGAAATTAGTAAAATTTAAAGATCAGCAGGACTTACATTTAACTCAAAAGATGTTAAACTCTTTCTAAGCAATCAATCAAAAAGGATAAAGTGGTAAATCGTAGTCGAAAATAATAAGCCCTAGGATAATTTTAGTAAATGGAATCACAATAATAGAGAAGGAGAGAGACAAGCAGAAAGATGAAGATTGGAGAGAGAGAGAGAGCTTGTATATCATAAAGAAAAAACATCTGCCTATTACAAGGAGTGAATCCCCCTTATATATCAGAGGATTTTCACTTAATCTCGGTAACGACAGACTAAGAAGTATATTCTATAACGAAGCCGATGATGATGCGAGGACGTTTCTCCTTTTGCCCCTGGGTCGCCCCCCTGTATTGACTCGTAGGCACTTAGTGGTTGGTCGTGTTAACTTTGAGATGTGATCGACCAAATTCAAACCACACAGTTAGTCCCTCCGCTCACCAAGTTCGCAGCGAGATGCGCCCTTGATGGGTGGAATTAATGCCTCATTTAAGAAGAATTTGACTTGTCGAAACGTTATGATGTGATCAATAGGAGACATTAATCGTATTTGGCGGACCATTGAAATGAACGCCCCTCCCTGGGTGACGTCAGTTTTTGCACGCGTCATCACTATGCATATTTTTTAGGTAGGAAAGCTGACGGTTTGGCCCTTCATTTCCCGAGCTGATTTGAAACCTGTTGCCTCGATTAAGGGCCACCCAACCCGATAAGTAGGTGAAGGGTTCAATTTTGGTGAAGAACATTAGCCATTCTTGAGAATTCTCCAGCTCTCCTCTTCTGTTTTCACATTTCTTCACTTTCGTTCTTGACCAAAGATGATTCTTCTTCTTCTTCTTCTTCTTCTTCTTCTTCTTCTTCTTCTTCTTCTTTCCTTTTTTGCATGACTTTCCTCAAACAAAATCATGTCGAGGCCTAGTCGCACTAACGAAAGGGTGCCTGAGGTTGCTCCGTTGAATGCTCTACCCTTTTCCGACGGCGGAAAGGTGGAGATGGAAGAAGGGGACACTCCTCTTATAGTGGAAGCATTACTACCGAGGCATCCCTCATCTCGGAGCAATTTCCTTAAGGATTCGCCCACTACTCACACACCCGTGCTTTCCGAGACAGATCAGACTCACTTAGACGATCTCCGCATAAATTATGATATTCCCACCCACGTAGAGATGGTCTCGGCGGGGGGAGATTATGTTGATGTTCATAGGCCAGGGTATTATGCCTTTTACGAGTACCCCTTTTCGACCGGCTACGCCCTTAATCTTTTTCCTTTGACGGAAAAGTTATGTAGATTCTATCACGTCTGCCCGGCACAGCTTACGCCATATACTCTCAAGTTGCTTCTGCTGTTGACCAAGTACACATAATTGGCTGATTGCGACGTCTCCCTCTCTTACACTTATTTACAACCGGCTTCCTTAGAGGGACCATGGTACATTTGAGACTTCACGGTACAAAGGGGTTGGTGGTCGGAACAGACGATCGAGTGAGCCGTAAATTTTGGCACTGGTATTTCTTCGTTAAGACCGAACATGTGGTCTCTAACCCCACCGGCTTTCCTAAGCGGTGGAATAAAACTCGTAAGTGTTGCAGTTCACTAAATTCCTCGTTACCTGCAATTATTGCAACTTTCAAATCTCTTGTATTGCAGCTATAGCTCGTCCGCCCTAGCTCGTTGTCGGTCTTAGGAACTGGGTCGCCGGCCTGCTGCCCCACGCAGAGGAGACTCGAACTTGGTCTGCCTTCATCCGACTTTACGACCCTAAAATTTCATCAGGTAAACTTTTGATTTTTGCATTGGAGATAGTGTGACTCTGTCTAACTGTATAATTATTAATAATGACAGGTCGGGGAGTTTCCAGGAAAAGGGCGCCAGTCCCTGCTTTCATACGACCTGCTGCTGCCATAGAATCTCAGGACATTTTGTGTGCATCTGTCCGAGAGGGTCGTCCCTTGCTTCTTCAATAGGGGGACACGTTCGTTACTACGTCTGTGAGAGATATGGTCTCATTGGCACCATCCCCACATCTAGCTGACGAATCCTCTAATGGCGAGGGGCCATTGAAGAGGAAGAGAAGAAGATTGGAGCTAGGAAAGGGGGTGGCCATTGAAGTCGATGGGAGTGGAGCATCTCGGATGGCCCCAACGCTCGTATTTATGGCCGATGATATTTCATCGGAGAGATCAACTCGTGAGGAGAGAGCTGGCCTAAGGGTCAGTTCGGCGCGTTCAGCTAAAAGGGGTGCGTCGTCCAATGTCGGGGGGAATTGTGTAGAAGAGGATAGATTAGGTTCTGATATCGCTCCTGAGGATGTTAATGAATTTTTGAATGGCTATACCCGTGTGGAAGTGATAACGGAGGGGTCCGACCGTTACATCACGATTCCAACGGGTTGTAACTTGCGGCTGAATAGCAAGCAGGTTGCACCGGCCTTCACCCCTTTATGTACCGCTCTTGATAACGAGATGCTTGGGACGATGAGCGATGCAGAACTGTCTTGAAAGGTAGCCGATATGGCTTTATAGGTAGGCCCCTTTTTACTTTTCTCTGTGTCGCGGGGGTGGTGTAGAAATGGCATATATATATATATATATATATATATATATATATATATATATATATTATTTTCTTTTAACTCTGCTTTTTTTGTTAAAACCTTGTCCTGAAGGTAGAGAGAGATCATCGTGAGCGGAATAGGACAGACCTCTACAAAAAGATGTCGACGAAGTATCTGCGGTACCGTGCTAAGCACCAGGAGATGCCCGATATCTACCACCAGGATCTCGAGTTCCAGGTGTTCCGCAAGGGACTTGAGCAGCAGGAGGCCCAATTGGAGTGCAGGGTCGAAGAGCTGAAGGAGAGGGACGAGGAACTGGTGAGGGCTACCACTCGAAATAGCGAATTGGAGGCCCTTCTTAAGGCGATGGAGGGTGAACTTGAACTGAGTCAAGGGGTGATGGCAGAGAATGCCGACCTGCAGCATAAGGTAGCTGGTTTGACTGCCGAGTTGATTGCCAAGATGGCGGAAGTTGACGGGCTTAAGGGCGAGCAAGATGTCAACGTCGATAAATTAGCCGCATTGCAAAGGCAAGTGGATCCGTCGAGGGTAGAGGAAACAGAACGCCGTTCTAGGCCCTTAACCTCTCATCCTTCAATTGGCTAGGGCGCGCCTCATCACAGGTATGAGATGTGGGTCTATGTGGAGGCTTGGCTTGATGTATATAGAGCTTTTCGTACCGAGGGCCGGGTGACGGATGTGGAGGGTCAGGCGGTGCATAATGAGGCGCGCTCATCTCGCGATTTATGTGGACATTACCCTGATACCCCTAATGGGGAGGACGTTGCCTTTGATGATGTGAACCGCCTAGACTCGAATTCGTGGTATGAGGATGTCTATGCCACTGGAGATGATGAGTAGTTCTAGTTTGTACATTTTGTTTGGGAATTTTGGGGCGTGGGTTGCACTGGGGTCTGTCTGAAGGGATGAATGTAAATACTATTTTTGTTGTAATATATAAACTTTATTTTTGTCACTTTCTGTTTGCCATTTTCTCTTTTAAAAGATATATCTTTCGTCGTAGTTCGAACAAGGTTGATCTGATATCGATGGCCTTAGCCATTAGGATGTTGCTTCGATTGTCGTCGAAGTAGTATCCGTCGTAGTTCAAACGAGGTCGAACTGTTGTCGATGGCCTTAGCCATTAGGATGTTGCTTCGACTATTGTCGAAGTAGTATCTGCCGTGGTTCGAGTGAGGTCGAACTGAAAGTTGATGGCCTTAGCCATTAGGATGTTGCTTCGATTGTCATCAAAGTAGTATCTACCGTGGTTCGAACTAGGTCGAACTAAAATTCGATGGACTTTTCCATTAGGATGTTGATTCAACTATCGTTAAAGTAGTATCCGCCATGCTTCGAATGAGGTAGAACTGAAAGTCGATGGCCTTAGACATTAGGATATTGCTTCGACTATTGTTGAAATAGTAGCCACCTTAGTTCGAACGAGGTCGAACTTGTGTCGATGGCTTTGGACATTGGGATGTTGCTTCGATTGTGATCGAAGTAGTATTTGTCGTAGTTCAAACAAGGTCGAACTTGTGTCGATGGCCTTGGCCATTGGGTGTTTCTTTGACCGTGGCTGAAGTAATATTCATCGAAGTTTGAATGAGGTTGAACTTGTATCGATGGCCTTGGCCATTGGGATGTTGCTTCAACCGTGGTTGAAGTTGTATTTGTCATAGTTCAAACGAGGTCGAACTTATGTCAATGGCCTTAGCCATTGGGATGTTGCTTTGACCGTGGTCGTAGTATCCATCGTAGTTCGAATGAGGTCGAACTTGTGTCGTTGGCCTTAGCCATTGTGATGTTGCTTCGACCGTGGTCGAAGTAATATCTGTTGTAATTCGAATGAGGTCGAACTGAAAGTCGATGGCCTTAGCCATTAGGATGTTTCTTCGATTGTCATCGAAGTAGTATACGCCGTTGCTTCGACCGTGGTCGAAGTAGCATCCGTCGTGCATAAACTGTTTGTTTCATATGATGGAGGTGTTCATACATTGGAGAATTCTGTTCATACAATGAAGATTTCTATTTATGCAATGGGGAATTATGTTCATACAATGTAGATTTCCGTTCGTACAATGGAGGTTGACTGATGTAGTCCTTTCATTACTTTGGCCTAGAGGTTGTGTCGATGGGCCGGGATGATGGACAATGCTCTGATCCACAAGGTGTCCCCTTTTTCCGCCTCATTAAAAACCTCCTAAGAAAACCCGATTGGGACAAAACTCAGGTAAGGGAAAAAGAGTACGTCTTAGGTGACGCCTTTCATAAATGGAAGTACTTGAGATGAGCGACGTTCCAGTTGTTGTGAAGTGGTTTTAATTTGCTTCTATTGTTTCTAGTTGGAATGCCCCTTTGTTTGCTATTACTATGATTTTGTATGGTCCGTCCCAATTGGTTCCCAATTTTCCCTCATTTGGGTCTTTTGATGCCAATGTTTTGGCTTTGAGGATGTAGTCGCCAACTTTGAGTGATCTTACCTTTGCTTTTTTGTTGTAATATCTCTCTACTTGCTGTTTCTGTGCTATCATTCTTATGTGGGCCATGTCTCTCCATTTTTCAACCTCATCTAGGTATTGCAACCTACCCTCATCGTTATCTGATTCGCTTATGTGGGAGTATCTCAGACTAGGCTATCCAACTTCGTCGGGTATGACTGCGTCGGTCTCGTAGACCAGCGAATATGGCATTTCTCCCATGCTGGACTTTGGCGTAGTTCGGTATGCCCATAATACTTTAGGTGGTAATTCGGGCCATATCCATTTGGCTTATTCGAGCTTCTTCTTTAATATATTCAATATCACTTTGTTGGAGGACTCGACTTGGCCATTGGCAACGGGATGATATGGTGTGGAGAGTATCTACTTGATATGCCAGTTTTCGAAAAACTTGGTTGTTTTCTTTCCGGCAAACTGCGGTCCGTTATCGTAGCTAATTTTTTTGGGGATGCCGAAGCGGCATATAATATTTTTCCATATGAAGGTGATGACCTCCTGTCCGCGTATTTAGGCGTACGCACCTGCCTCCACACTTAAAGAAATAGTCAGTTAAAACCAAAAGAAAACGTACCTTTCCTCACCCTGTTGGGAGGGGTACGACTATGTCAATCCCTAATTTTATGAAATGCCACGGCGAGGTAATGGAATAGAGGAATTCTCCTGCTTGATGTATCATAGGGGCATATTTCCAGAGATGCTCGTATCTCCGGGCATAGTCTGCTGCTTCTTTTTTCATAGTGGGCCAATAGTAGCCGGTCTTGATGAGACATCGGATGAGGGCGTGGTTCCCTGTGTGGGCTCTGTAGTGACCCTCGTGCACTTCTTCTAGTACTTGTCTTGTTTGGTGCGGTCTAAGACATTTGGCTAGGGGATCGCCAAATGTCCTCTTGTAGAGGTTGTGATTTATCTGGCTGTACCAAACGGCCTACACTCGGAGTTTCTTGGCTTCTTTTTTGTCTTGTGGGAGTGTTCCGTCCTATAAATAGGACACAAGGCAGTTACGCCAGTCCCATGTTAAATTCAGATAGAGTACCTCGACGTAGTCTATGGCTGAATGAAGGAGGGTGACCACATTTTCCTTGTTGATATTCCTGGTGGCCGCAGCTAATTTGGCGAGGCCATTTTCTTCAATGTTTTGTGCCCTAGGGATCTGCTCGAAGCGACATTCATCGAACTCCGGCATCAGTTTATGGATCTCCGATGGATACTTTTGTAGTCTCTGCTCTTTGATTTGGAAAGTTCCGGTGACTTGATTTACGACGAGTTGAGAGTCGCAGCAGAGGATAAGTCGTCGAGCTCCGTATTTGAGATCTAACTTCATACCTGCAATCACAGCCTCACACTCGGCCTCATTTTTAGTCATCTCGGGGCATCATATGGACTGGTGAATTACTTCGCCCATAGGTACTTCGAGAATGAGTCCCAGTCCCGATCCCGAGGCATTTGTAGCACCGTAGGTGTAGAGGGTCCAGAGGTCAGTACAAGCAGAGGCACGAAGCGCTTCTTATTCCACCTCCGACAATATTTCTGCGCTGAAATAGGCGACGAAATCAACTAGCACCTGCGACTTAATGGCGGTTTGTGGGTGATAAGTTATATTATGCTCACTTCTCACTGAGCTCTATGGCCCATTTGGCGTTTCTGCCTGAGAGCCTGGGTTTATGTAGAATTCCCCTTAAGGTAAATGTCGTTATTACTTTTACGGGGTGACATTGAAAGTATGGTCTAAGCTTGTGTGAAGCTGTGACAAGTGCCAAAGCTAGTTTTTCAAGGTGAGGGTACCTCGTATCGGCATCTATTAAGGTTTTGCAGATGTAATAGATAGGGGATTGCATACCTTTGTTTTTGCGGACCAGGACTACGCTAACAGCTACCTCATATACGGCTAAATATACGAACAAACATTTACCTGGATCAGCTTTGACGAGTAGCGGTGGTGAGGAAAGGTATGCTTTTAGTTTCCTCAGGGCGTTGATGCATTCATTGTTCCATTGCAGCCCATGATCTTTCCTTAGTACGTTGAAGAATTTGTGACATCTATCCGAGGATTGTGAAATAAACCTCGACAAGGCGGCTATTCGCCTCGTTATTTTCTGCCCCTATTTATTGCTGGTCGGTGCTCCAGTTATTGAGTCAATGGCTTTGATTTGATCTGGGTTGACTTCGATTCCTCATTATGATTTGAGGAATCCTAGGAATTTTCCTGAGGCCGCACCGAAAGCGCATTTTTCTAGATTCAGCTTCATCCCGTACTTCCTCAATATCTCGAAGGCTTCTTTCAAATGATTAATATGGTCCTCTTTCTTTGTTAACTTTACCAACATATCATTAATATAGAACTCCATTGTCTTACCGAGTTCGTTCCTTGAACATTTTGGTGACCAGCCACTGGTAAGTGGCCCCTACGTTCTTAACAGTTGAAAGGAGCAAGCGCAGAGGCATAGCAATCAGCCATGTCGGGTACTAAAACAGACCCACCGGCAGAGGTCATCAGAGACCCAAATATCATAGAAGCCTACAAGGCAATAGAGCCACCATTGGTAAGTGGTATGCGTGCAATCTTGGACGATTCGGTACCATTCCTGGGCGGTACACGGCTCGCCTCGAATGCTGAATATTCCCCACGGGGTGGAAAATTTGATCACTTGATAGAAGCTTGAGGGGACGGCTCGCATGGCGTGTATCCGTGGGCGTCCTATGATGGCATTATAGGCTGTTTCCTAGGTCTATGACATGGAATGTGGTCTCTAGCGTGACTCCCCCTGCTAGGACTGGTAGCGCTATTTCTTCAGATGTCCGTTTTACTGCATTGTTAAAACCCGTTAATGTTATGCAATGCGGTATTATCTTATCCTCGAGCCTCATTTGCATGAGAACTCTCGGGTGGATAATACACGTGCCACTTCTATTGTCTACCATGATTCTTTTTACATCTATATCAGTGATGCGTAATGTTATAACCAACGCATCATAATGAGGGAAAGACAAACAGTCGGCATCTGACTTTTCGAAGATGATACTCTCTCGAAGTCATCATACCGTTCGTGGGCGACCATTTGTTTGAGATTGTGTGTAGTGGTGAACTTTACGTTTTTTATTACCGAATAGTTACCACCGTTGATGATCATCTGTATGGTACGTGCCGGCGATGGTGGCTTTGGAGGTCCTTGAGATGGGTCACGTCCCCTGGAGAAATTGTCCCTTCCTTTATTGATGAGTAGTTCTTTCAGATACCCCTGGATCGATATCCTGATCACCTCCTGCTGTAGACCTATGCAATCATCATTACTGATGGAATTCGCAGAGGATATTTGACCTTCTCGCGCTTGGGTCCGATTTCATTTTTTGTGGCCACTGCACCTTTGTGCCCAGCTTCTCTAGTGGGTACACTATTTCTGAGGGGGAAACACAAAAGTTATGAACAAATAATAATGGAGGCATACCTCTTTCGTTTCAAAGGGGCGCGATGTGTCGTGGCACGACATCTGTATGCCTTGGAGGAGGCGGGTTGGATGCTCTAACATAGGGCTGATGCCTTTCTCAGTTGAAGCGTAAGAGTTGATCCCTTCGCCCGTCGTTACATTGGTCCCTCCTTGCCTCGGACTGGACTAACGTTAGCACTGGGTTGGACCATTGAGGTCATCTTCGTCTGCTCTTACCTCGGCACAATAGGCGTTATGAATCTCTTCCCATGTGGTGGGGGATATTTCATGAGTCTATTGAGCAATTTCTTGGTTGCCTTTGATCCGTTCCTGCTTAGCCCATTTTGGAAAGCTATAACCACCATTCCTTCTGACACATTTTGGCAGTCCCATTCTTACCCTGTTGAATTGGGCCAGGAAGTCTCGAAGTCCTTCGCCCGCCGTTTGCCTGACGGCGAAGATGTCATTGACCCTAGCTTCAGCCTTCTTTACTCATGCATGAGCGGTGGCGAATTTGCCCGCCATCTTCTCGGAAGAAGTAGAAAAAGGAATAAATATAGTGATAATTTGATTCTTCAACGTCGATATCGACCTTGCTGGTAGCTGAGAATACCATGTTAATGCTCTTCCTGTCAAAGTCTCGCCGAACTTTTTTCAACAGTACGAATGGCACTTGTTCTTTTGACAGGTTATTTCCTTTTACCACAGTGACGTAATGGATCAGATGATCTTATGGATACATGGTCCCTTTGTATATTTTCAAGTATGGTGGCATTTTGAAGGTTTTAGGGATGGGGTACGGAGCAGCTTCCTCATTGTAAGGCTGTTCGACAAACCTTCCCATATCGCGTTTTGGTAGCAGCTTAGGGGCGCCAGGTATTTTATAGACTCTTTCCTAGTGCTCTTTCATTTGATCACGAAGTACTTTATTCTTGTTTTCCATTTCTTCCATTTTCTTTAGGATGGTTGCGAGTGCATCATCACTTGCGTCGACAATAGTGCGGATGTTGCTCATTCGTGTAGTGCCTGGCTCGCCTGTGATGGTTGCAATTTCCGCCGTTGGTGAATCTTCGGCATTTCCTTGAGGGGTTGTTTCGAGCATGTTTCTTAGAGCGTTAACCACTCTTCTAGTAGCTTTTTGATTGCTGGAGGTTTTTCTTTCGCCGTAGATGTGGAAGCTCCTTTTTCACTCAAGATCGTCAGATCCTCGTGTGGAGAGGGTAAGATCTCCCCCTCCGGTGTGTCTCTTGGTGTTGTATTCTCCGTATCTTCCCTACCAGCTTCGTTGAGCGAGTTCAAGAGGTTACTTGAGACATTTGCTATCATCTTTAACCTTGCTTCTTTCTCTACCATGGTTGGTTTCTATGGGATGTGAAGAACAGTAATCGATGCTTTTGGTATCCCAGGTGAGAACTAAGACTTCGACTACGGAAATTCCCATGGACGGCGCCAAATTGTTTGATTCAAAAGATGTTAAACTCTTTCTAAGCCAAATCAATCAAAAAGGATGAAGGGGTAAATCGTAGTTGAAAATAATAAACCCTAGGATAATTTTAGTAAATGAAATCACAATAATAGAGAAGGAGAGAAACAAGTAGAAAGACGAAGATTAGAGAGAGAAAGAGTGAGCTTGTATATCATAAAGAAAAAACATCTGCCTATTACAAGGAGTGAATCCCCCTTATATATCAGAGGATTTTCACTTGATCCCGGGAACGACAAACTAAGAAATATATTTTATAACGAATCCAATGATGGCGCGGTGATGTTTCTCCTTTCGCCCCTGGGTCGCCCGCCCTGTATCGACTCGTAGGCACTTAGTGGTTGGCCGTGTTAACTCTAAGACGTGATCGACCAAATTCGAACCCATACAACTTACGCCCCATGTCTCAGGGCTTACTCCTTGCCTCGTCAGAGGTAAAACGCCTCTCCTCACGCGCCGCCTTTTAAAATATTGCTTTAACCTCACCATTTCTCTACGACATTATTTTATTTACATCGTATAAACAAAAATGACACCATAAATACTGGGAATTAGTGAGGTTAGTTTAGTTATGCATGAGTATAGGGTTTCTATATTAGCTGTAAAGAACTAATAGTTTCTTTAGAATTGTGCATTAAAGTAGATGTTCTTATGCCCCTAAACAAAATGGAATAATAGAAAGAAAGCGTATGCACATTCTTAAGATTGCTGCGACACTGAAATTCCAAAGCTCATACCGAATAGGTTAGGGAAAATTGTATGAACACACCAATATACTTGATCAACAAGTAGCCTTCCTCTATCTTGGGAGGAAAATCTCCTTGTGAGGATTCACTATGGGAAGCTAGCTAGATTAAGGTGTTTGGATGTCGGTTTTTTGCTAGCAATTTGCCAAAAAGAGATAAGTTTGACAGCAGGGAAAGGAAGATAGTCTTGATCAGATATTCAAAGATACAGAAAAATTACAAGTTAATTGATTTAGCGAGTAGGAGATTTCTAGTAAGTAGATTAATAGCCCTTATGTCACGACCCAAATCCCGATCATGATGGCGCCCAACACCATTGCTAGGCAAGCCCGACCAATTAATACTCACAACCCAATCATATCCCATTACCAGTTTATAGCATTTAATCTAACAGTTTAACAAATCTATTAACCAAATAATTTAGATAGAGACAGTATGAAACATTGACATAACCAACATCTCTCAAAGAATTGGGGTCATGAGTCTAGAGCCTCTAAAATAACAAAATAATACATCCTCATTAATACTAATATTCTAAAATGCGGAAATAATAAAGGGATAGGGGAGGAGTCGGGTCCTGTGAACGTCAGGCAGCCACCTCGACAACTCCTAAGAAACTCTGAAGCAGCAAATAGCTCAACTATGCTCCCGGGACACCTGAATCTGCACACGTGGTGCAGGGAGTAAAGTGAGTACTTCCAACTCAGTGGTAATAAGAGTAAATAATAATTGAGTGGTAAGAAATCATGTAAGAACACTCCATCATGCTATATAGGACAATACAACCTTTTTAAGAAAACAGTAAAGCCGTGAAAATCCTTTAGAAAACATCTAGCTCAGTTTAAAATCTCTTTTGAAAATATTCTTTTTTCCAATAGTAGGCATATGAATGCGATACCAGGTAGTGCAAGTCCGCACACAAGTCAGCCCCTCGGGCACAACACCCTATTTACAAATAACACCAGGGTATCTAGTACACAGTGCAAGAATAGCATGGATGCCAATGATATGAGAGTGCTAAATGTCATGCCACGTAGTACAAACAGGAATCAATGCGTGAATGCAATGCAATGCACATGACCGCTGAGGCGCGCAGCCCGATCCATTTGGGTACCCGCACTCATTTTGGGGGTTCAGACTCCGAAGGGGCTCCTACAACCCAAGTGCAATATCAATATCACACTGCTGCGACGCACAGCCCGATCCATGCTCAGTCCAAAAATGCACACATAACACTGCTGCGGTGCGCAGCTAAGGCTGTATTTTTGGCGGTCCCGGGCCTAAATGGGCCAAACGGGCCGGGCCTGGCGGTCCCGGGCTCGGGCGTTCCCGGGCTTCGTGGGCCTGCTGGGTGGAACCGGCCCGTGACGGGCCTAAGCCCAGATGGTCCTGGGCTAAACGGGCCGGTCTCGTGGGCTTAGCGGGCCTAACGGGCTTTTTTATGTCCGAGGTTTTTTTTTT
>MU742142.1:26171-90187 GCA_026770625.1 Nicotiana glauca
ATTCGTAATTTTATATTTTGGGAGCTCATAATACGAATTTGGGAGATTTTTGAGGGAGAGTTCATCTAAATTAAGGGTAAGTAATCCTAACTTGGATCTATCATCATTTTTGCCTTTAGAACAAGGATTTGAGAGAACAAAAAAAGGTTTTGACTATTTTGTTAATTTGAACCCCGATCTAGAATCAAATTTGAACAATAATTATATATTTGAAATTATGAGGTTGTGGAGTAATAGGATTCAATCTTTGACATGGATTTAACCATGTGAGCTAGACTGACTTTTTGTTACCTTTTGAAATCTCGATAAAGATCAAACCTTTATTATTTGGAGTTAATTTATATAGCTTTATTTGACTTCTTGAATATCTTTTGGCTAGATCAAGCTTGTATGATGGATTTGAAAATAGAAAGGTAGATTTTGAAGAATAGAGCTAGCCTCAGACGAGGTAAATATCATGCTTATCTTCGACTTGAGGGATTTTTCCTGAAATAAACTGACGGGCTACATGATATGCATTTGGGGTGACGTATATATGAAGTTTCGAGCGTATATTCGGGTGACATGATTTATTCATGCTTGGAGTTGCTTCTTAGGCTTTTTATGTCTTGATTAAATATATGCCTTTATTTGTGGTATGCTTATCTATTATATGACAACTCGTATATACGGATGTCTGAGATTTGTACCATATTCTAGGTAAATATTAAGTTGTTTATGCCTTGTTGATATATGCTTCATTTTATATACTTTACTTGATTTACTTGTATCATGACTCTATGTGCGCGCATCTTCATATGCTAGTATCGTGTCATAGACATCTCTCTTATCTTATATAGTATAACATGATAGAATGATATATGTTATGACTTGTTTTATAATTACTTGAGCATTTTCTTCATGCTAGAAGAATGTTATAGTCATAGTTCACGTGCTAGTTTAAAATTATGGATTTTATGTACTTTTGTTACATGGTAGAACTGTATAGTCATGCATTGTCTCCTTTTATGCACCATGTTAGTATATAGATCTAGTTCCCATCACTCATTTGAGACTATTTGTGCGTTTGGATTCACGTTTCTATGTTTAGGAACTTGTTTGGGTGTGAGGATTCACATTCCTGATTGAGACATTTGTTGGGCGTGTGGAGTCATATTCTTGTATTAAGAAATTAGTTCCAATACCGAAATTCAATCGGCAGTGTGCATGGAATGGACACATAAGTTTGTGTCGGATTTGGTATAAAGTTTGAGTCTTTATCATGCATAGATATTCTAGATTCATATTGAAACATTTAAACATATCATCCACATATGCGTATTCATGAATTTTATACACATGTATATGACTTGATAGGCAAGGGTGGATTTATAGGCAAAATTATGGGACACGTGAACTCATGGTCTCTCTGTAAAATTATATATTTTATGTATTAGAATTGGCATAATATTAACTGTTAGCACCCATGCTCCAAGAAGGTTACATGGTGCACTTGGTTGAAGGTTGAATTATTTACCAAGGGGAATATCGATCAACTCCTACTTAATACGTTTATTCTCCTTTTTTTAGTAGTGCACCCATGTGCTAGAATTCCTAAATCCGCCTATCTTAATAATAGGTTGTTGGATACTTGGAGGGTGTCAAATTGATGTATAGTTTGAGTCTTTTCTACTTTTTGCATATCACCTTTTATATGCGGATTTGGCGCATTTGTATAAGTTTTTGACCTTGTCATTTGAAAAGCACGCTATTCATCTTCCTCTTTGATTGTGCACATTATCATCGATATCAGTTGTTCCTTAATTGTTTCTCTATTATTGTATATGTTTACGAGCTGCACGGGTTATATAAAATAAGTATCTTTGACTAAAACTTCGTCATTACTTCATTGAGGTTAGTCTTAATAGTTACTGAGTATATAAAATTGGTTGTACTCATACTTCACTTTTATTGTGACGACCCAAAGGGTCATCACCTGTTTTAAATGAATTCTATGCTTTCGAAGCCTTGAAAATCTCATTTAGAGTTGCCTCGATTTGCGTGCGCAGTCTGAGCGCGTAGCTGGAAAGCTTAAATATGAAATTCTGTAAAAAAAATGCTAAGTTTTGATATTAAAATAAATAAATTTGACTTTGGTCAACTTTTTGACCTGTGATTTGACGGCCTCGGAGGGTCCGTAAGAAAATACGGGCCTCGGGCGTATGCCCGAAATCGAATTCCGAGGTCCCGAACTCGAGAAATGAATTTTTAGAAGAAATTATTAAGGAAAAATTGAATGATATTTGATTGTAACGTGTTGGTATTGGACCCGTATTTTGGTTCCGGCGCCCTGTACAGGTCTTACACGTGAATTAAGATATTTCTGTAAAGTTTGATTAAAAACGAACGTCGTTTGACGTGTTTCAGACTTAAAGTTCTAAATTTGAAACTTAATGAAGTTTGAGGAAAAGCTCTTGATTTTGAGGTTTGATTCATTATTTTGATGTTATTTTGGCGATTTGATCGCACGGATTAGTTCGTATGATGTTGTTGAGTTAGTTCATGTGTTTGGTTAGGAGCCCCGAGGGCTCGGGTGATTCGGATGTGTTTCGGAGTTGTTTTAGCCTTAGAAAAATTGCAGAACTGCTGTCTGCTGTTGTCCAGTCCTTTGTGCTATGCGATCGCATAGCTATGTCCGCGATCGCATAGTGTAAATTTTCAGGGGCCCAGTTTGTTCTATACGTTAGTGTCTAGCATGACCATGAGTCTTTAAACTTTGAATATCATGATCTCGTTGTATTTTTCATGACTTGGTGATGATTCCTATTTGTTGTGAAATGCTTGTGGAAGGAAAATGTGTCTTTTGAACCTCGAGGAGCATTGGCTCAAGTTATATTACAAATTGTGAAAGTTTATGAGATGATTGAAACCTTTGGAGCATTGGCTCAAGTGGTAAAGTGAATTGTGAAATAAAACTGAAAGAAAGAGAAAGAGTTATTAAATTGCTCCCTTGCCGGGATATTGTTGTTTTGTTGATTTTTTTCCTTGCCGGGATATTGAGATTATTGATGTTGTACCGTTGCCGGATTTTAATTGTTTAAATTGTGTTCCCTTGCCGGAATTTCTATTATTATTCTGTTTATTCCCTTTTCCCTTATTGTGATTGTTGTTTGGGTGAGGAAGAGTGTTAAAGCGCGAAAGGTGATGCCATGCATTGTTTGTTTATTGTGAGGAAGAGTGTAAAGCACGAAGGGTGATGCCGTGCCGCACGATGTACCATTCCGTGCCGATTCTATTGATTATATATGAGGAAAGAGAGTAAAAGCACGAAGGGTGATGTCGTACCGCACGATGTACCATTCCATGCCGATTCTATTGATTAAATGTGAGGAAAGAGAGTAAAAGCACGAAGGATGATGCCGTGTACGTTTCATTAGATCATTGCTTTGTGAGGACGAGAGTAAAAACACAAAGGGTGATGTCATGCACTTGTTGATATCTGATTCTTTATTGTTTTCTGAGTTATATTGCTTCTTCCGTTACTTGATGACTTTTAATCATAGTTGCTATTTTTCCCCACAGCATGCTTCCCCTCCCACGTTGTTTGATAATCTCTGTATTTCTGTTCCGCTATATATATATATATATATGTGTGTGTGTGTGTGTGTGAGTGAGAGGAAAGAATCAAGCGTGGGATAGTTGAGCCAAATTATACTTCTTTCGCTCTTCGGCTTTCGGATTTTTTTATAAAGACACTCATTGTTGCTAAGATCACTCTTTAGTAACCAAGCTTGGAGTGTTAAATATTTTTCACTCTCGAACTTAAGGGAAGTATTTGGGAGTTAGTGAGGTTAGTTCTGTATAGATATACATGAGATTTGCACGTGAGAGTTGGTTAGAGGAGTTACGCGTGAGTTTGTTATATGCTCCATTTCTGTATTCAAGTCAACTAAGCTGCATTAATGAAATTCTTCCTTTCTTTCTCCCTAGCTCTATTTAATTCTCTTAGCTTCAATGTAAGTATAAGATAATAGATTTTATCAATAAAGACAATTAGTTGAATGTCATAAAACCTTTTCATAATAGTTTATTGATATTTTCTTTTAACTCCCAGTTTTACTTTTTATAAATTTGTTTGATTGAGAATAAAGATTAATAAGGGGGAATGACTTTTAAAACTTTTTAAACAAGCAATGAAATTTTTGTGACTATAAATCACGTTATTAATATAAAATAAAAAATTTAAGGTTAAATTATTTTTAAATATAAAATACGGAGTATTATTCTTTTTTGATTATATTAAAAAAAATATCACATAAGCTGAAATAAAGGAAGGAAATAATATCAAATTGAAACCAATCAATTTTGAATAGAAAATTCTCTCTCTAGAAAATTCTCTCCCCACTGACTAGTTTCTCCAAACGGTGGTTACATTTTGGCGAGAACGATGGTTGTCAATGGCGAAGGGCAAAGGTAATGGACCAGGACAACCAAGGAGTACACCGATACTAGTTCTTGGAAGCTCGCTAACAACAACCAAATCTCCGACAGCATAGGTAATCTCCTAGAAAACACAGGCGACGACACCATTGGTAGCTCTAGCGGTGGATCAACAAAGCAGAAGGAACGACAATGGTAATTTCTCTTAATTTGATAATTCTCCTATACATCTCGTAGAATTGGACAGTAAATTGCTTAAGGATGATAGTGGAATGAACAAAGTGATGAGTAAATGTATGGCCTCATCTTCGAGTGTATCGACTATGGTGCAACCATAACTAAATGCACATGCAGATGAAAATTGGCAAAAATTGATGGCTAACAAAGATCCAGTAGCTCCGACATGGGTTATTTGTTTGCTAAAAATCGGATGGCATCAAACGGACTTGCTCTGTCTTACATTCCATCGACGATTGTGGATGGTAATGTGGTTATTCAATTGGATCCCATGGAGATTGCGAAAGAGGTCGATAAGTGAAAGCAATCTCTAATTGCTGTAGTAATAAGCGAAATTCCAAGGTATAATCATATGAAGAGGTTCATCAACCAAAATTGGTCGAAAGCCCCTTGGTCTGAACTATTTTGGCATGACAAGGGCTATTTCATAGCCAAATTCAAAGAGGAAGACAAAGTCAAAGAAATTTTGTATGGAGGACCATATACAATCAATAATAAACCTATAATCCTGAAGAAATGATCTCCTGTCATAGAATTTGATACAGCGTTTCTCAAAGAGATACCCTTATGGGTCTTTTTCCCTAATATGCGTATGGTGTATTGGAGAAAAGACTCATTGCGAAGAATGGGAAGTGCTATTGGGGTGCCCCTATTCGCTGATGAATGTACAACTGATCAAGCGAGAAGTGCATTTACCAGGATGCTGATTGAAGTGAACATAACAAAAGCCATCACCAATTGAAGTCAAAATACAGTATCCATCTGGCAAGATGTACATCAAGCGGTGAGGTTTGAATGGCAACCTAAATTTTGTTTTGTTCAGATTGTCAACAACTTGGGCATGTATGAAAACGCAATGAGGAAGTTCAAGGGAAACCTCAGAAAATTCAGAAACTAAATAGCAAATTTCACCAGCCAACAAAAGAATGGAGAATCAAAGGAAATGTGACACAAAATACAAGTAAGCTCAAGAACGATTTATGCCAACTGATCTTTCTAAGGCTAAATGTTCTGATACAATAGATTCTAAAGAGAAAATTGTAGTCCCTATCATAATGGTTGGAAATCCCTGGATCCAACTACCCATGTCACCACACAGCTTAAAGGGTGTGAGCACGTGATTTTTACCCTATATATGAATTATTCCCAAAATTTCAAACAAAATAATTTTTTTATTATTTTTACAATTTTTGTGAATTTTGGTTTTATTTTCTGATAATTGTTTACATTTTATTTGTTCATTTAATTCATATGAAAAAATACAAAAATACTTGGCGTTTGCATTCAAGGTTTAATTTTAAATTCTAAGATTAATTGGTAGTTGAAATAACAACAATGGTCATTTTTGCAATTATAGTTTTAATTTATCATAGTTGCATTTAAATTAGGAATTATTATAATTGGAAATTAGGAAATAAATTTTTAGAGTCAATTTGGTTTTGGTTTAGCATTTTAAATAAAATCAGAAAAAATAAAAATACAAAAAGGAAAAAAAAATAATAATAAATAAAAGCAATGAAAAGGGCTGTTTTTACTTAATTTGGGCCATTTGTTAAATAACATGGTCCAGCCCAAACGTACCCCCAGACCAGCCCAACCCACGCCCCAACCCGGCCCGCCCGCTTCATTAAATAAAACGATGCTGTTTGGCGTCGTTTGATCTTGGCCATCAATTTTCTATTATCCAACGGCCCCTGTTGATTCCCCACTTTAAATAAAAATTTCCAAAATAATACAAACCCTAAAAAAACATCCTCTCCTTCCTCGTACTCGCCTGTCTCCGCCGGCTCCGCCTCAAGCCGCTGCCGGAATTCACCTCACGGCGGCGGCCGGCGTCCAATGACCGCCAAAATGTCATTGCCACCTCTCCTTCACTCCCCTTTCCATGTCCGACCATGGTTTCTTTCAAACCCAACCCAAAATCCCTGAAACAGTGAAACCCTATCCACCGCCGGTAAACACCACCACCTCCAAACGCCATCGGATTAACACCCCAAACTCCCCTGTTCACCCTCTTTCCAAATATGTAAATGGCTTCTCTCAAACACCGGCTGAACCCGTCGAGTATCCGTTCAAAGATTTTTCGGCCACGACATTACTTCACCCAAATCGATTCAAATTAACATCACAAGATCGTCTCGACCTCCTCTATCAAATCCCCAAAGCAGTATCCCTCGAATATGGCCGGAACCGTTCAAACGTTAATTTTTAACTTTCCGGCCAAAAACCCTAACTGCTCCAATCCCTATCAAATTGAATACCACATGGTCCTTGGGGTTCCCTCGCAATAAATGGCGTTCAAATCTCTTTGGATAGAGTTAATTTTGGGAATCTGAAATGAGTAAGCTTATTTTTTATCTTTTGTTTTCTTTTAATTTTGCTTGATTCATATTTTATCTGTTTAATTGAATTTCTGCATGATTGATAATTTAGTTTAACAACAATTTTAATTCTGTTCTTATTTTGGGTTAATGTTACTTTTCTGTTCGTAATTGTTTATCTTTTTAGCTTAGTTTTGTTTGAGTCTGTTTAAGAAATGCTTGATTCTTATTAATGTTTGATTTATTGGTTGTAATTAGCTTAAGTCAGTCTAGTTGGTCTAATCAATGTTTGTTCTTGGTAATTCAGCAGTTCATTTAGTCATTAGGCTTAGCTTAGGTGATTGGATATAGCTGGTAGGTTTAGTAGTTTTAGGTGGTCTCCAGGGGTATTTTGGGGACCCGAAATGGCTCAATTGGTTAAGGGTGGTAATTTTAGAAATCAGGCAAGGGTAGTATAGAGATTTAAAGGGGATAGAACATGATAGATAAATTTAGAACCTTCTAGGACATTCCAAAATAGGACTTCAGTATACATTTTAGGAAGTTTAAGGCATTAGAGTGGGTAGCAAGTTAAAAATAGGGGACTAAAAGCTGAAAATAAACAAGGACTAAAAAGAAAAACTGAAAATCTGATAAGGCCCCATCTCTGCCTATAAAAGGGGATACCTTTGCCTTGAAGACAAAGTTTTTGGAACCCCAAAACTCTCTCTCTAGATCTGATCTAAATTTTGAATTCAAAATTTCTTCTAGCTGTAGTTCTATACAGAAAACCAAAGAAAAAAAAAGACAATAGAAAAAATAAAAAAAAATTACTACTATTTCATTCATTTTAAGTTCAATATTCAAGTTTCTGAACTTCAAAGGAATTTTGGATTAATTTCAAGTGAAGTTGGGTCTTAACGAGTATATCGTGATGTATTTTGGATTGCTGAAAGTTCAAGAGTGTGCTGGTTTAGTTTTGAGTCGAATTAGTGTCATCTTGGGTGGATTACTGTTTGCATTTGGATTTCAAGCTCACTGTGGGTTGCCATTTGGTTCCTGCTTGATTAATGTTGAAAACTATTGCTCTTGCTGTGTTGTTTTCTGTCAAAATCCTTTGAAATCATTCCTGTATTGCTGGGCATTCTGTTGGATCTTTGCTGTTATTGCCACTGACTCGTCCTCCTTCTTCTGAAGTTCTGTCCAGCTACACTATTGAACTCATTTTGGTGTATCTCAAAATTTGAAGTGAAATGAAGTCAAATTTGAAGTGTGTTTGTTAGTTTTAGTCCACTGGAAGTGTATTGAACCTGAACTGTGTTTGTAATTAATTTGGACTGATGAACTATTATGCATTCATATACCTTAGCATAGTGTAATTCATTATTGCGTAATTATTAGGTACATTCTAATTCTTGTGCTCATTAGGTACATTCACATGTTATTGAAAGAATAGAAAACTACTGCCTAGAGCTTTTGCATATTAAGTTTCAATATCGATTGCATGGATTATGTCAAAATCAGGAATCACTTGAGTATTGGTCTAGTAATATGAACTTGAATTAAATCCAAGTAATTAGCACACCTGATATTAGTATTGCATTTGAGTTTCGTTTAAGTTATATCTGGAAGTCATCAGACGATGAGTAGATGAATAAATGGAACGCTGAAATTGAAAATTCACATGATTAAATTGTCATTAGATTGAGTATCTGTATATTGTTATAGCTGTTATAACTGTTAGCAGCATTTGAATTAAACTATATTAGTGCCAATAACCATTGGGCTTGATCCATCTGATTTTGTAGTTAGCCTATTTTTAGCCCATTGGCTTTAACCTGGTAGACGGCTCAGGACTTGGGCCCAAGCGATCTGCAGACTGCCATTTCTTATGGCCTTGCCATATGGGCTATATTCAAGCCCAAATACGGCTGGAATTTGAATACAATTAAAAAGAGGTTAATTATTTAGGATTGCTATGTTAATTAGTTAGGATTGTTTTATTATTAGAGACAAATTAAGTAGAAAATATAGTCTATTTTAAGTTGGCCTTTAACCAAAAAATGAGACGAGCCTCGCCCAACAAAACAAATAAATTACGGGGCACTCGATAAATATTATACTAAAAATACCTAGACTTCGGGATAGGGCGTTTAGCGAATTTCACGGCTTGCCCCAAAATAATAATGCGTTAGACTCTTTAGGCACTATTTTAATAAAATTACATTCCTAAACTCGGGTGCACATTTATGTGACCCAAATCCAAATCTCAACGGAGTCGAAATGTATCGATAATCACGGGTGCACTGGTGCGACGTGGTTCGAGACGCGTTTTCACAACGTTGCAATTCTCATTAAAATAATAATAAAGGTGGTTTACGAATAAAAAGCGCATGAGTGAAAACATATTTTGAAATCAGATAAAATCAAATACGACAGTTGAGAGGCCATGCTAGAACCACGGAATCCGGGAATGCCAAACACCTTCTCCTGGGTTAACAGAATTCCTTACTCGGATTTCTGGTTCGCGGACTGTTAACAGAGTCCTAATTTCCTCGATTCGGGATTCAACCGGTGACTTGGTACACCATTAATCTCCCAAGGTGCGACTCTGAATTTTAATAATAAATTCCGTTCCGATTATCCTTTAATTGGAAAAACTCCTTTACGTCCTTAGGGGTGTAAGTAAAAAGGAGGTGTGACAGCTCTGGCGACTCTGCTGGGGATAAAAACCCAGAATATTTTGTTCAGGGTTCAGAATTCTAGCTTAGATAAATTGTTGTATTTGGTTATATCTGATTTTTATACATGTTTCATGCTTAATGTGCTAAATGTTTACCGCTTTGATATTATCTGAACTGTATATAAACTGTGCCGAAACCCTTCTCTTCTCACCTCCGGGGATGTGCTTACTGGTTGAGACTCCCTATTCTGTTAGTGTCAATACCTTGAAATAAGAAAGAGGCCGAATAAGTTACTAAGCCGGACGATCCCGCGGGTCCCCGGTACGTAGCCCCCTCCTCGACTCGAGTTGCTGCTCGGGTACACAGTCTAGAATACATAACTAAGATTTGAACCTAGATTAACTTGACTTCATGCCGGATCCCTAGTAGGAGCGCTTGTTTGAATCACGTGCATTTTGACTCAGGGGACTAAACACAGGGGTTAGGTCCGTCTAGGACAAGTGACCTGAAATGAAAAAGACCATGATGCATTTTACGTGGTGCATTTATTTGTCTCTGACTCGCATGCTGACCGGCTTGAATATTTGGGAAAAGTGAAAAGAAATAATAGTGTAGAGATTTAGTTACATGATTTAGCAAAAACTAATGTCCAAGTAGCGCCGAAACTCTGCCGAATTTTTGAGAAAAAGGAGAAAAGAGAAAGAAAATATTGACAAAGGGAAAAAAGAGGGTGAGGTGTGAAAATAAAGCGAGTATGGCCCATTTATGTTTTTCTTTACATTTTGTTAAGGAAAAGGAAAAATATGATAATTCAAAAGATTTTGTATTTTGTTTAATCATTTTTCGAAAACCAAAAAGATTTTGCATGTTTCATTATTTTCAAGGAAAAGACAAAAATATGTTTTCTCTAAATTAGCTGTTTTTTATTCTCGCCCGTATTCAATCTGCCCGAACTACGCAGGTTTGATTCTCACCGGACGTGAGATATGTAGGCAACCCTTCGACGGGTCCAACCATCCCTTTTCAAAATTCGCCAAAAAAAAAGAAATTTTTCATTTCTTCATAAATAAGTTGGGTGACGCCGTTCCCGTTGAAAAATAAGCCGAATGTCCCAAAAGGGCGGCGGAAGGCTATTTTCGCAGGAATAATCACTTTGAGTCATTTTAAAATGGTTTGCGGACACAACCTTGAAAATTTTCACTCGAAGTGCTGAAAGGCCGTATTTGCAAAATCGGGTTTGTTTGAAATTAGAAATTTGAATAAAAGAATAGTGTCAGTTTGTGCCTTTAGGACAAATAATGATTAAGTCACCTTAATAAATGTGCAGGATGAGCACGAATCAAAATGAACCTTTCTTAATCATGAATAAGATCCCTTTGGAATTACGTCTATGGTGGAACGATTTAGGAGGCGAAGGGCAAGATGAAGTCAAGAAATATTTGAAAGGGCTTACCGATTTGCTAGAAATTGTGCCTCGGGGAGCTATTATCAGAGCACTAGTGATGTGTTGGGACCCGACACACAATGTGTTCCATTTCTCAAACTTCGAGCTTACCTCAACACTAAAAGAAATGGCTGGGTACATCGGGAAAGATGAGGTTCCTTTAAAAGACAAATACTTAGTGGACCCAAGAACTGTAGCCGTGCACAGATTTTTAGACTCTCTGAAGATACGTAGAACGGTTCATAACGTAGATCTGGCAAATGGCTTTTTCCCCCCACACTTCATATACCATAGATATGGCCACATCGGGGGGTTCAATAACCCGGAAAGCAAGATATGTAGTAATGGAAACCTCCAAAAATAGGAGGAACATAGGCGTGTCGCTTTCATGGTGGTTTTTTTGGGGCTTGTTGTATTTCCAAGGAAAGATGGAAACATTGACATAAAAATAGCCGGAGTCGTCAGTACTCTAATGACTCAAGCCAAAAGCACTCTCTCACCTATGATATTGGCCGAAATCTTCCGCGCTTTCACAACCTGCAAAGCCGGGGGAAATTTCTTCGAGGGGTGGAATATACTTCTACAAATGTGGATGATCGAGCATCTGTGCCATCGTCCTCAGTTCTTGAGTTATGGGTCTTCAGAGAAAACATGCATAGAAGAGTTTTATACAAGGATTAAAGGGGTCCATCTGCCTGAAGGATTCACGGGTTGGATGACATATTTTCGGTCCCTCACCGCTAGTCAAATAGAATTGGCTCTTGGATGGTTGCCTATTGATGAAATCATATATATGCCAGCAGCAAGGCCGCACTTCCTCCTAATGGGTCTCAAGAGCATTCAGCCTTATGCCCCGTATCGGGTTTTAAGGCAGCTCGAAAGGTGCCATATAGTACCGAAAGACGGCGACCTTAGTACTCAGGTAGTTGAGATTAGCCCTGACGGACAATTTCCTGATGCAAGAGTACGCCAGACCTGGAATGAATGGCAATACTTAAAAGCAGATACTTGCGTGCAGGATCGGGCCAAAGGTGAAGTGTCACCGGAATACCTTGCTTGTTATAGGAGAGAATATGAGCACGAGAGACCAGCCAAAAGACCTCACATCCAGGATTTTACCGAAGCATCACAAGAACAGTGGGCCTGGTTAGCCAAAGAAAATGAATTCAGAGCCAAAATAGGAGAGTTGGAAAAGCAGGTCCAAGACCTTAAGTTTGAAATAGCGTACAAGCTACGGCCGATGAGGGAGAGAAAAAGAGATTGGCTAAGGAGAATGAGGCCTTACGAGCCCAAATCCAAAAAATGAAAATAGCTATCGAAAATCCCGTCAGGAGCGCCAAGGACGCAAAACATATAGAAAGCCTACGGCAAAGAGTGGATGACTACATTTTTGACCTCAACAAAGCGGAAAAAGAATTAGCTGGGGTTCGAAAGGAGTTGGCTAAAAACACAGAGGAACGAGCCCGCATGGTCAAGCAATTAAGGGAAGAATATAATAATGAGGTCGCAGGATTAAAGAAAAAGGTCATCACCGCAGAAAACAAAATGATCAAACAGGCAAAAGAGTTCAGGGCCGAGAGGGAACACTGTTATACAGCAATAGCACAATTAGAAATGGACCTGCAACAACTCCAGGAGCGAAATCAGCAGACTTTGGAAGCTAGGGCCGAACAAATAGGACGGTTGCTTCATGAAAAAAGCATAATCAGAGAAAGAATCCTAGCTATTGCTCATTATATCACCAGAAAGTGCCAAATGTGCGAGAATATGACTCAGACTACCTTCTTTGCCTCAGTAATGATATTTGTGAAATAAATAATGAGTGACCTGGACAGACTCCAAGGGGAACTTGCACATAGGCCCGCGGCGAGACCGAACAATGTCCTGCGGGCACCAGGAGCTTTAATGTATTCATGAATTGTCATTAGAGTCTGTATTTTATTTCACTAGAGTCTGTCAGTTATTTGAGTCTGCACTTTCTTTTCAAGTCAGTCTGCACTTTCATTTTAAAGTAAAATAATTGTTTTTGTAGCTCGTCTTGCCGGTCAGAGTTTGTTAGTTGTTTTCATGCGTCAGTCTCGAGTCTTTGTAATTGAAATGTTTGCTATTATTGAAAATTCCAAAAAACATATGGTCCATATTTTACATTTATTGAATTTGATCTGATTCGGGCATGGGCACGATGCGTAGGCAATCCCTATAGGATCCGACCATAGCCATATGAAAGAGGAAAATGCAGTGAGAATAAAAGCCAAAATAAAAAGAAGAGCGGAGCAATAAAAGAAAATGGGAGGGAAAAAGAGAAAAGATCCGCAACAAAGAAACAATGGCAAAATAAAAGAAACAAGGCAAGGATAAAAGAAAGACGTCACAATCAAAGCCGGAATGACGCAAGCGGTCGAGCAAATGCATGTTAGAAACCAATAACTTCCTAGGCGCATTCATGCCCAAATGTGCGATTATCGATTTGATTATGCTCTAACTGCTAACAACGTTGTTGTTGATGATGAGTCCAGACAGGTGGTTCAGTTGACTAGCATTCTGGCAACCCACCCATATAACACTCGCTCTAAAGATAAATCAAAAATGGTCAACCAAGAGTTAGAAGCAAGCATTGTCGACCCATCTAGGGAGGAAGAAATTGGGGATGTCAATGCCATGAAAGAAGAGATGTATAAACTGAAGCAACAGATGGTCGAAATGTACCAGGCTTGGGCAAAGGGACACCCACTACCAGCTTATCCTGCTAACCCTTCCTACATCCCACCATTAGCTTAGCCACAAGACCCCCCTACAGTGAACTCCTCTCCGGCCTACCCTACCTACCAGCAATACTACGCAACTACTTCCCCAACACTACCACCTCCACCACCCAAACAAATCCCATGTCCTCCACCTCCAACCACTCCCGTGTTTGTGGCTCCTCCACCCGCCACATTACAGAGATCTTCTAGTGAACCGGTGTTTCAAACCCAGGAAACCCACTATTACCCACCGGAACCCACCTTCAAACCACCAGAACCATATCCTTACACTCCCTGTCTTGATATCTCAGCTGAAGAAGAGAAGCCACCTAAAAAGCCTGAGCAGGAAGAAATGATACGAAAGGTGAAAAGCTTGGAACAATCGTTTAGAAATATGCAAGGTCTAGGAGGGCAGGTGAGTGTGGCCTACAAGGACTTGTGCTTGTTTCCTAACGTCCAATTGCCTACCGGATTCAAGTTGCCAAAGTTTGATCTGTATGACGGTCATGGTGACCCAGTAGCCCATCTGCAGGGATTTTGCAGCAAGATAAGAGGCGCTGGGGGAAGGGATGAGTTATTAATTGCATACTTTAGTCAAAGTCTTAGTGGTGCTGCTTTGGAATGGTACACGCGGCAAGATCACGCTCGATGGTACACATGGGATGATTTGGCCCAGGCATTCGCAGGCTATTTTCAGTACAACTTAGAGATCGTCCTGGACCGGCTGTCATTGACCAAAATTGAGAAGAAGCCAGGGGAAAGCTTCAGAGAGTACGATTTTCGGTCGTCCAATGAAGGAAGGCGAGATGGTCGATTATTTTCTGCAAGCTTTAGAGCCTACTTATTATGGTCATCTGGTGTCAGCAGTTGGGAAAACATTTAATGAGGTAGTGAAAATGGGAAGTATGGTGGAAGAGGGTCTCAAAACTAACAAAATTATGAGCTATTCAGCGATTAAAGCAACTACCCAGGCCATCCAGAGTGGCACTGGAGGGGCGTTGGGAAAAATGAAAAAGGAAGATGTTACAGTAATAGAATCAAGAGCTTGGTCCAGGGGTCCATCACCATATTACCACCAACTACGCCCCCATCCCCAAACCTACCCACACAACCCATATGGCCCGCCACAACACTACTATCCACCTCCAATCCCCCACTTCTCTGTCCACCATGCCCAAACATACCCCCAACCTCAGACGCCATGGCGTGCACCCACTCCACAAAATACCTACCATACTCAAAACATATATCCACCTCCGAGAGCCTACAAAAACCCTACTGGACCCGGTTTTCGACCCAACCTTGCTTCCAAGAATGACATGCTGCAGAAGAAGAAAACTTTCACACCATTGGGAGAATCTTACACCAGCTTATACCATAGATTGAGACAATTGGGCATGTTAAGTCCGATTGAACCCAAAATATCAAATCCTCATCCAAGGAACCTGGACCATTCGGTTAATTGCGAGTATTGCTCGGGTGCCCCAGGGCATGATACAGAGAAGTGCTGGCATTTGAAAACGGCCATCCAGGAGCTCATTGATACCCGCCAAATTGAAGTACAGGCTCCAGAGACACCTAACATCACTCAGAATCCATTGCCAACCCATCATGAGACTCATATGATTGAGTTAGTGCAAAAGGGGGAATCTAAGAAGCCGTCACAAACCGTGATGATGATCAAAGCCAGTGAGGCCAGGTCCCATGAGAAACCAACCATTGGGGAAGAATTGATCAAGGAAGGAGGGACAGTTAGGAAATCGGTAGGGGTGATAAAGAAGGAGCCGTTGAATAGTGATGCAGTAAAACAAGAACTAGTCAAAGTGGTGGTATCGGGAGCAGTTTCCAAGCCCGTTATAATCGTAAAGGGGGTTCACACGGAGCCAGTCATCATCAAACCAGTAACGTAATTGCCAATAGTCAGTAAAAAGACCATCCCGTGGAATTACGGTCGAGTGACTGTGACGTACAAAGGGAAGAAAGTTAAAGAAGAAGTTTGTGAAACCCATGGGCTGACTCGTTCAGGGAGATGCTTTGCCTCGGAAGAGCTGAGAAAGGTTAAAGCAGCCAAAGACAATCCAACACCAGTAAAGAGGGCCGTAACTGAAGAAGAGGCTGAAGAATTCTTAAAGAAGATGAAGGCACAAGATTATTCTATTGTAGAACAACTGAGGAAAACTCTGGCGCAGATTTCATTACTGTCTCTATTGATTCATTCAGACGAGCATCGCCGGGCGTTGATGAAGATTCTAAATGAAGCCCACGTTCCGGATAAGATCTTTGTAAATCATCTGGAGAAGATAGCGAACAAGATTTTTGAGGTCAACAGGGTTACATTTTCTGATGATGAGTTGCCTTTGGAGGGTACTGAGCATAATAGGGCACTTTACCTCACTGTGAAGTGTGAAGACTCTGTAGTTACTCAAGTATTGATTGACAATGGGTCTAGCGCAAATATTTGCCCTCTCTCCACCCTGGAAAAGTTAAAAGTGGATAGCGAGAGAATCCAGAAGAATAGCATCTGCGTACGAGGATTTGATGGAGGAGGAAAGGACACGGTTGGGGACATCGTGTTAGAACTGACAATAGGACCAGTTGAATTCATAATGGAGTTCCAATGCTCGACGTGGCTGTTTCCTACAATCTCTTATTGGGTCGGCCCTAGATTTATGCCGCAAAAGCTGTGTCGTCTACCTTGCATCAGATGGTCAAATTCGAATGGTACCGAAAGGAAATTGTTGTGCATGGAGAGGATAGTTCATGTAATACCATTATGCCTTTTTATGAAGCTGAGGATGACAAAGGTCCATAAGTTTACCAAGTCTTGGACACAGTGTCCGTTGCCAAAATTACGAAAGGAGAATGTATTCCAAGGCTCAGAGTAGCTGCTGCATCTGTCATGGTGGTTTCAGAAATGATAAAGAATGGATTTTTACCTGGAAAAGGCTTGGGTGCCTCGTTACAGGGCATCATACAGCCGGTATCTCTTCCTGGAAACTTGGATACTTTTGAGTTAGGCTTTAAGCCCACTACTGCTGACATAAGGCGAGCTAAGCAGATGAAAAAGAGAGCATGGACCCTTCTAAAACCCATACCCCTCCTATCCCGTTCCTTTGTCCGGCCTGGTATTAAGAGGCATCCAACAATGGCAATGCTTAATTCTGTAAGGATGGAACCCGACAAGGAGCTGATGGAAAGGTTTGAAAAGCTGTTTGATGAGGTGAATATGATGGAGGCAGGCGAAGGTCCAAGCAAAGCAGATGTGCAATTCGTGGGGGCCCGTGCAAAGCTTAATAATTGGGAAGCTACTCCTCTTCCTACCCGGAGAGAGTCGTGGTAGTTAGTTTTGATTTTCCTTTCAGTTTAATCTGGATTATTTCCAAGGTTGTAATTCGGATGCTATGTTCCGTTCGTTTGGATGAGTTAAACCTTGTTATCTTACAATTTTAATGAAATGCAATTTCCTTTCTTTTTAATTCCAAATAGCCTTTATTTTGTCTTTCTTTTCTTTCTTGTACAATCCCTTTTATGCTGATATCACTGATGTGTCATGCATGAGGAGTCTTCAGCCTAGTCTTGATTACCAATCTAACTCTGAAATAATAATACAAGAGATTGAGTGTGATGACGAGGTAGAATAAGATGATGAGGAAGCCTTTGAAGAAATCAGTAAAGAATTAAGCCAATTTGAGGAAAAACCCAAACCTAATCTGAATGACACAAAGGCAATCAATTTAGGGGATCAGGAGAATGTACGGGAGGCAAAAATAAGTATCCACTTGGAGCCTCCGCTCAGACAAGAGATAATCGAAGTGCTGCTTGAGTACAAAGATGTTTTTGCATGGTCATATGACGATATGTTGGGTTTAAGTACCGATTTGTTGGTCCACAAATTGCCCACAGACCCCGTATGCCCTCCTGTCAAGCAGAAGCTGAGGAAATTTAAAACAGATATCAGTGTGAAAATCAAAGAAGAGGTCACCAAGCAGTTTGATGCAAAGGTCATTCGGGTCACCCGGTATCCCACCTGGTTAGATAATGTTGTGCCTGTACCAAAGAAGGATGGAAAGACCAGAGTGTGCGTTGATTTCCGTGATCTCAATAAGGCGAGTCCAAAAGACAACTTCCCTCTATCAAACATCCATATATTAATTAACAATTGTGCCAAGCATGAGATTGGTTCCTTCATGGACTGTTATGCGGGTTATCACCAGATTTTAATGGATGAGGAAGATGCGGAAAAGACAGCATTGATCACGCCTTGGGGAACGTATTGTTATAGGGTCATGCCATTCGGGTTGAAGAACGCAGGGGCAACATATATGAGGGCAATGACCACCATGTTCCATGATATGATACATCGGGAAATTGAGGTCTATGTCGACGACGTGATCATAAAGTCAAGGAAGCAATCTGACCATGTTAAAGACCTGAGGAAATTTTTCCAGAGGCTCCGCAGGTACAACCTCAAACTTAATCTAGCAAAATGTGCATTCGAAGTTCCGTTGGGGAAGTTGTTGGGGTTTGTGGTAAGTCGACGTGGTATTGAGTTAGACCCGTCCAAAATCAAAGCCATTCAGGAGTTACCACCGCCAAGAAGCAAGAAAGAGGTGATGAGTTTGCTCGGCAGGTTAAATTACATCAGCAGGTTCATTGCCCAGCTTACAACAACTTGCGAGCCTATTTTTAAGCTGCTAAAGAAAGATGCTATGGTTAGATGGACGGATGAATGTCAGGAAGCATTTGGCAAGATTAAGGAGTATTTGGCCAGTCCACCTGTGTTGGTTCCGCCAGAGCCGGGAAGACCCTTGATCCTCTATCTGACAGTTTTGGATAACTTTTTTGGTTGTGTACTAGGGCAGCATGATGTCACAGGAAAGAAAGAGCAGGTGATTTACTACCTCAGCAAGAAGTTCCAATCTTATAAGGTAAAATATACGCAGTTTGAGAGGATGTGTTGTGCTTTAACCTGGGTAGCGCAGAAATTGAAACATTACTTGTCATCATATACCACCTATCTCATCTCGAGGTTGGATCCATTGAAGTACATTTTTCAGAAGCCTATGCCTACAGGGAGGCTCGCAAAGTGGCAAATTTTTCTTACGGAATTTGACATTGTCTACATGACCCGGACCGCAATGAAGGCACAAGCAGTGGCTGATCATCTAGCCGAGAACCCAGTTGATGATGCGTATGAACCTTTGAAGACCTATTTCCCTGATGAGGAGACAATGCACATTGAGGAATTAGAACAAGTCGAAAAGCCAGGATGGAGGTTGTTCTTTGATGGGGCTGCCAATACCAAAGGCGTCGGGATAGGAGCGGTACTTATTTCTGAGACAGGGCAACACTACCCTATTACAACTCAACTTCGCTTCTACTGCACCAATAACATGGCTGAATACGAGGCATGTATCTTGGGTTTGAGATTGGCTATAGACATGGGTGTCCAGGAGATCTTGGTCATGGGCGACTCGGATCTTCTGATGCATCAGATTCAGGGAGAATGGGAGATGCGAGACTTAAAGCTCATACCATATCGGCAGTGTTTGCATGAACTTTGTCAACGGTTTCAGTCGATAGACTTCAGGCACATCCCAAGGATTCATAATGAAGTTGCTGACGCTTTGGCCACTTTGGCATCAATGTTGCATCATCTAGATAAGGCGTACGTGGACCCGTTGCAGATTCAGGTCCGAGATCAGCACGCTTATTGTAACATGGTGGAAGAGGAGCTTGATGGTGGGCCGTGGTTTCATGATATCAAAGAATACCTCAGGATGGGAGCATATCCGGCACAGGCCACAGGGGATTAAAAGAGAGCAATTAGACGCTTAGCAAACGGACTTTTCTTCAGTGGGGGAGTGTTGTACAAAAGAACTCCAGATCTTGGTTTACTGAGGTGCATGGATGCTAAACAGGCCACAGCTATCATGACCAAGGTACATGCGGGAGTCTGTGGACCTCATATGAGTGGATATGTATTGGCCAAGAAAATTCTTCGAGCAGGATATTATTGCTCACTATGGTGCGGGATTGTATCAGTTTCGTGCGCAAGTGTCATCAGTGCCAAGTACGCGGGGATTTGATTCATTCTCCACCATCTGAATTGCACACAATGTCGGCACCATGGCCCTTCATTGCTTGGGGAATGGATGTCATTGGGCCAATCGATCCAGCAACATCAAATGGGCACAGGTTTATTCTGGTAGCCATTGATTATTTCACTAATTGGGTTGAGGCGAAAACTTTCAAATCGGTGACCAAGAAGGCAATGGTTGATTTTGTGCATTCGAATATCATTTGTCGATTCGGAGTCCCGAAGGTAATTATCACAGACAATGAGGCCAATCTCAATAGCCATCTGATGGCGGAGACATGTCAGCAGTTTAAGATCACGCACCGCAGTTCCACCCCATATCGTCCTAAGGCTAATGGAGCAGTCGAGGCAACTAACAAGAACATCAAGAAAATACTTCGGATAATGGTGGAAGGGTCTAGGCAATGGCATGAGAGTTACCTTTTGCCCTGTTAGACTATCGCACTACTGTTCGCACTTCAGTAGGGGCGACTCCTTATTTATTGGTATATGGAACGAAAGCAGTAATAGCCGCAGAGGTTGAAATACCATCCCTTCGGATTATCGCCGAGGCGGAAATTGACGATGCCGAATGGGTCAAGGCCCGATTGGAGCAACTAAGCTTGATTGATGAAAAGAGATTGGCTGCAGTATGTCACAGACAATTGTACCAACAGAGAATGGCAAGAGCATATAACAAGAAAGTGCGTCCATGAAAGTTCGAAGTAGGGCAATTGGTGTTGAGGCGTATCTTACCTCATTGGGCCAAAGCAAAAGGAAAGTTCGCCCCTAACTGGCAGGGGCCATTTGTTGTAACCCGAGTGTTGTCCAATGGTGCATTGTATCTAACATATGTGGAAGGAAAGTGTGTAGAAATGGCTATCAACTCTAATGCAGTCAAGCAATACTATGTATGATTTCTTTATCTAAATGTACCTAATTGTATTTGGCATGTTTTGAGATTGAAAAGACGAAGGCATTTTGTTCTGCTATCCAAACACTTTATCCTTTGTTATCCCTTTGAGCCTTATTCTATTTTCTTTTGTACCCCTCTTTCGGAATCAATAACAAAACTCGAAGACCCGAGCGGGGAAAGTAAGTGGAGAAACAAGAGAAAAATAGTGAAAAAGAAAAAAAGAAGAGAAAAAAGAAAGAAAAGAAAAGAAAAGAGAAGAAAAAAAAAGAGAAAAGAAAAGAAAAAAAGAGAGAAAAGAAAAAGAAAAGAAAAGAAAAGAAAAGAGAAGGAAAGAAAAGAAATGAAAAGAAAAGGAAAAGTGGAAAAAAGAAAGATCGCAACAACGAAGTAATTTTATGACCTGAACTACGTTTGACTTGATCCCGAAAGGGTACGTAGGCAGCCTTTCTGAGGTTCAGTCATATCAAAACAAAACTCCAAAAGTCCCCAAGAAAGAAACTGGGGCAGAAGTTGTGATTGTTGTAAGAAATCTGATTCCGAAAACTGTAATGTTAAACCCATGATTGAATTAGTTTGAGCTTCTATACCCTTCTTTCTAAAAACCCATCCAAAAGCATACATTACGGTCCAAAGAAAGACCTTCCGATCAATCTTCAAGAAAGGCCAATGCAAGCAGGTGAAGTGATTCGTGTTGGGGGAAAACACTCTGGTACCAGAGGAGAAATAAAAAATGAGAGAGTCTTATTGGTGAAAACCCTCACGGGCACCGTAAGGCGACGAGAGTTGAGAGAAATAAAAAATGAGAGAGTCTTATTGGTGAAAACCCTCGCGGGCACCATAAGGCGACGTGAGCTGAGAGAAATTGAAATGACAGAGTCTTATTGGTGAAAATACTCACGGGCACCGTAAGGCGAATGTGAGTTTTCAGATGGGAAAATGAAACAAGTCTGTGGTTGAAAGCTGCTCACAACATGGAAAGACGAGCAAGGTTTGGGTTTTGGTGAAAGTCAGGTTATGAAAGGCTGGAACAACAAATGTGGCAATTGAAAGACGATTGGTTTGACAGACTAGGCTGGTTAATCCAAATGCATGGCACGATCAATGGTACCATCCGTTTCACTCAGATAAGTCCTATCATTTTCTCTTCATTACAAATCATCCATTTTCAGAGTCTTTATATCCTTAACCTTCGAGGTCATTGCATTTCATTCTCTTGAAGTCTGACTATAAGATGTTTCAGTGTCAGTTCTGTTCCAAAATGAAAGAAGGATGTCAAGGCTAACTACCAGCTTCCCAGTTGTACAACACAACAGGGTTGGAACATATCAAAAGAATGTAAGGCATGAAGGACCAATAGAAATCCTATCAGTGGGTTAATCAGATAACTGCGGGGGAGAAGCAAAGTTTCACAAGAGGGGTCAGAAACACAAAACAGCAATACGGGATAGAACATTTGGGTCATCAAAGTCAGAGGGTTGAAAGTCAGTCAGGAAATCGAGGCGTTTCAAAGCAAGTACAGGGAAACAAGTTGGAGCAGAGCCGGAAGAAGGAACATACCCAACAAGAATGCCATCAGCTAACCACCATTTTATATTACCAAATCTTTCTTTGATTGAGATAGGGGTAGAAAATTTTCTTTGTCTGTTTTGTTGCAATCAGGAGCCCACCTGGAGAATAAGAAAATACATTTCAATTTTCAGCAATTAGGCGCCCACCTGGAGAACAAGGGAAGTATGATGCAATCTTTATCTTTCAAGATTTAATATCTGGTAACATAAACCTGCCCAGCCACCAAACTGGGGCAGAAAATTTTCTTTGTTTGTCTATTTTGTTGCAGTCAGGAACCCACCTGAAGAATAAGGGAATACTTTTCAAATTTCAGCAATCAGGAGCCCACCTGGAGAACAAGGGAATACTTTTCAAATTTCAGTAACCAGGAGCCCACCTGGAGAACAAGGGAATATCTTTTAGATTTCATCAATCAGGAGCCCACCTGGAGAACAAGGGAATACTTTTCAAATTCAGCAATCAGGAGCCTACCTGGAGAACAAGGGAATACGTTTCTAGTTCCGCGTCAGGTGCCCACCTGGAGAACAAGGGAAGTACAATTCAAATTTTAGATTTTTAATAATTGATAACATGATGTTCCCAGCCACCAAACTGGGGCAGAAGAATTTTCTTTGCATGTCTATTCTGTTGCAGTCAGGAACCCACCTGGAAAACAAGGGAACACTTTTCAAGCATCGCAGTCAGGAACCCACCTGGAAAATAAGGGAATACTTTTCAAGCATCTCCGTCAGGAGCCCACCTGGAGAACAAGGGAATACTTTTCAAGCATCGCCATTAGGAGTCCACCTGGAAAACAAGGGAATACTTTTCAAGTATCGCAGTCAGGAGCCCACTTGGAGAACAAGGGAATACTTTTCAAGCATCGCAGTCAGGAGCCTACCTGGAGAATAAGGGAATACTTCTCAAGCGTCAGCAACCAGGAGACCGCCTGGAGAATAGAGGCACATATTTGAAATTGCAGCAATCAAGCATCATTCGGAGGAATGGCAAAACATCGCCAATCACAATTCAAGGCAACAACAAGAATCCCATCGGAAAAATACAAGATACAAGTTCAAGGCAACACAAGAGCAAGTTTTAAGACATATATAGGATCTTTTGTAACTCATAGATCATAGCTTATGCTAGTTTCTTTTATTTTACCACGGTGTAATAAGGAGGTCAGCAAGCATTAGCAGCAGCAACGGCAATGAGATCACAGCTCCTGGCAGTCCCAGCTACCAGACACTCCCGAACTACACTGACCTGATTCCTGTTTAGCCCAGGATATGTAGGCAGCCTGTGAAGCAGGGTGCGGTCAAACTTTTCAAAATGCTTCACAACGGAATATTTGAACGGGCAAAAATCGCTCGTATTTGCTCACTTATCTTTGCCCGAAAACCTTTCATGTTTCTGAGCAAAGAGGGGCAACTGTGAGCACGTGATTTTTGTCCTATATATGAATTATTCCCAAAATTTCAAACAAAATAATTTCTTTATTATTTTTACAATTTTTGTGAATTTTGGTTTCATTTTCTGATAATTGTTTATATTTTATTTGTGCATTTAATTCATATGAAAAAAATACAAAAATACTTGGCGTTTGCATTCAAGGTTTAATTTCAAATTCTAGGATTAATTGGTAGTTGAAATAACAACAATGGTCATTTTTGCAATTATAGTTTTAATTTGTCTTAGTTGCATTTAAAGTAGGAATTATTGTAATTGGAAATTAGGAAATATAATTTTTAGAGTCAATTTGATTTTGGTTTAGTATTTTAAATAAAATTAGAAAAAATAAAAATACAAAAAGAAAAACAAAAAAAATAATAATAAATAAAAGCATTGAAAAGAACAAAAGAAAAGGGCTGTTTTTACTTGATTTGGGCAATTTGTTAAATAACATGGTCCAGCCCAAATGTACCCCCAGACAAGCCCAACCCACGCCCTAACCCGGCCTGCCCCCTTCATTAAATGAAACGACGTGGCGTCGTTTGATCTTGGCCATCAATTTTCTATTATCCAACGGCCCCTATTGATTCCCCACTTTAAATAAAAATGTCCAAAATAATACAAACCCTAAAAAAAATCCACTCCTTCCTCGTACTCGCCTGTCTCCGCAGGCTCCGCCTCACGCCGCCGTCGGAATTCGCCTCACGGCGGCGGCCGACGTCCAATGACCGCCAAAATTTCACTGTCATCTCTCCTTCACTTCCCCTTTCCATATCCGGCCATGGTTTCTTTCAAATTCCACCCAAAATCCCTGAAACAGTGAAACCCTAGCCGCCGCCGGTAAACGCCACCACCTCCAAATGCAACCGGATTAATACCCCAAACTCCCCAGTTCACCCTCTTTCCAAATATGTAAATGGCTTCTCTCAAACACCGGCCGAACCCGTCGAATATCCATTCAAAGATTTTTCAGCCACGACATCACTTCACCTAAATCGATTCAAATTAACATCACAAGATCTTCTCGACCTCCTCTATCAAATCCCCAAAGCAGTATCCCTCGAATATGGCCGAAACCGTTCAAACGTTAATTTTTAACTTTTCGGCCAAAAACCCTAACTGCTCCAATCCCTACCAAATTGAATATCACATGGTCCTTGGGGTTCCCTCGCAATAAATGACGTTCAAATCTCTTTGGATAAAGTTAATTTTGGGAATCCGAAATCAGTAAGCTTTTTTTTTATCTTTTGTTTTTCTTTTAATTTTGCTTGATTCATATTTTATCTGTTTAATTGAATTTCTGCATGATTGATAATTTAGTTTAACAACAATTTTAATTCTATTCTTATTTTGGGTTAATGTTTCTTTTCTGTTCGTAATTGTTTAGCTTAGTTTTGTTTGAGTCTGTTTAAGAAATGCTTGATTCTTATTAATGTTTGATTTATTGGTTGTAATTAGCTTAAGTCAGTCTTGTTGGTCTAATCAATGTTTGTTCTTGGTAATTCAGCAGTTCATTTAGTCATTAGGCTTAGCTTAGGTGATTGGATATAGCTAGTAGGTTTAATTCTTTCAGGTGGTCTCCAGGGGTATTTTGGGGACCTGAAATGGCTCAATTGGTTAAGGGTTATAATTTTAAAAATCAGGCAAGGGTAGTATAGGGATTTAAAGGGGATAAGAACATGATAGATAAATTTAGAACCTTCTAGAACATTCCAAAATAGGACTTCAGTATACATTTTAGGAAGTTTAAGGCACTAGAGTGGGTAGCAAGTTAAAAATAGGGGACTAAAATCTAAAAATAAACAAGGACTAAAAAGAAAAAATTGAAAATCTGATAAGGCCCCATCTCTACCTATAAAAGGGGATAACTTTGCCTTGAAGACGAAGTTTTTGGAACCACAAAATTCCCCCCAAAACTCTCTCTCTAGATTTGATCTAAATTTTGAATTCAAAAATATCTTCTAGCTATAGTTCTATACAGAAAACCAAAAAAAAAAAAGATAATCAAAAAAATCAAAAAAAAGTTACTACTATTTCATTCATTTTAATTTCAATATTCAAGTTTCTGAACTTCAAAGGAATTTTGGATTAATTTCAAGTGAAGTTGGGTCTTAACAAGTATATTGTGGTGTATTTTGGATTGCTGAAAGTTTAAGGGTGTGCTGGTTTAGTTTTGAGTCGAATTAGTGTCATCTTGGGTGGATTACTGTTTGCATTTGGATTTCAAGCTCACTCTGGGCTGCCATTTGGTTCCTGCTTGATTAATGTTGAAAATTATTGTTGTTGCTGTGTTGTTTTCCGTCAAAATCCTTTGAAATCATTCCTGTATTGTTTGGCATTCTGTTGGATCTTTGCTGTTATTGCCACTTATTCGTCCTCCTTCTTCTGAATTTCTGTCCAAGTACACTATTGCACTCATTCTGGTGTAACTTAAAATTTGAAGTGAAATGAAGTCAAATTTGATGTGTGTTTGTTAGTTTTAGTCCACTGGAAGTGTATTGAACTTGAACTGTGTTTGTAATTAATTTGGACTGATGAACTGTTATGCATTCATGTACTTAGCATAGTGTAATTCATTATTGCGTAATTATTAGGTACATTCTAATTCCTGTGCTCATTAGGTACATTCACATGTTATTGAAAGAGTAGAAAACAACTGCCTAGGGCTTATGCATATTAAGTTTCAATATCGATTGCATGGATTATGTCAAAATCAAGAATCACTTGAGTATTGGTCTAGTAATATGAACTTGAATTAAATCCAAGTAATTAGCACACCTGATATTAGTATTGCATTTGAGTTTCGTTTAAGTTATATCTGGAAGTCATCAGACGATGAGTAGATGAATAAATGGAACACTAAAATTGAAAATTCACATGATTAAATTTTCATTAGTTTGAGTATCTGTGTATTGTTATAACTGTTATAAGTAGCAGCATTTGACTTAAACTATATTAGTGCCAACAGCCATTGGACTTGTACCATCTGATTTTGTAGTTAGCCTGTTTTCAGCCCATTAGCTTTAACCTGGCAGACACCTCAGTACTTGGGCCCAAGCGATCTGCAGACTGCCATTTCTTATGGCCTTGCCATACGGGCTATATTCAAGCCCAAAGACGGCTGGAATTTGAATACAATTAAAAAGAGGTTAATTATTTTGGATTGCTATGTTAATTAGTTAGGATTGTTTTATTATTAGAGACAAATTAAGTAGAAAATATAGTCTATTTTAAGTTGCCCTTTAACAAAAAAGTGATGCAAGCCTCGTCCAACAAAACAAATAAATTGTGGGGCCCTCGATAAATATTATACTAAAAATACCTAGACTTCGGGTTAGACCATTTAGCGAATTTCACGACTTGCCCCAAAATAATAATGCGCTAGACTCTTTAGGCACGATTTTAATAAAATTACATTCCTAAACTCGGGTGCACATTTATGTGACCCAAATCCAAATCTTAACGGAGTCGAAATGTGTCGATAACCACGGGTGCACTAGTACGACGTGGTTCGAGACGCGTTTTTATGACGTTGCAATTCTCATTAAAATAATAATAAAGGCGGTTTATGTTTATAAAGCGCATGAGTGAAAACATGTTTTGAAATCAGATAAAATCAAATACGACAGTTGAGCGACCATGCTAGAACCACAGAATCCAGAAATGCCTAACACCTTCTCCTGGGTTAACAGAATTTCTTACTCGGATTTCTGGTTCGCAGACTGTTAACAGAGTCATAATTTCCTCAATTCGGGATTCAATCAGTGACTTGGGACACCATTAATCTCCCAAGTGGCGACTCTAAATTTTAATAATAAATCCCGTTTCGATTGTCCTTTAATTGGAAAAACTCATTTACGCCCTTAGGGGTGTAACTAAAAAGGAGGTGTGACAAAGGGAATGATAACAGTTTATCGAGAGAAAAAACTGGTATTAAAACTCCCAAAAAAACTGTAGAAGATATGGATTTCTCAATTGTTACACATAATGCATTTGGAGTGTGTCACGACCCAAACCCACACTGGTCGTGATGGCGCCTCTCGTGAAGACAAGGCCAGCCAACTATCCCAATTCACTTCCTTTTAAGATTATTTAAACATAAAAGAGTAAAGTGATATATCTTAACAACAATAATAATCAGGACTACAACCCCACACAACCCGACCGGGGTGTCACAAGTCACGAGCACAAGTCAACATGCTATATAGTACAGTGTAACCCTTTGAGAAAACAGGGAAAACGCAAAAAAAATCCTTTAGAAATTATCTTGACTCAGTTCAAAACTTCTTTTGAAAATATCTTTTTCCAACAGCTAAGCAAATGAATGCAAAAACATGTAGTGCAAGTCAGCACAAAAGCCAGCTCCTCGGGCACAAACAAGTATGCATAACTGAGCTCATAACTCGCCCTTCAGGTAATATTCTTATCTCTGATCAGCCACTGTTACCTGACTCATTTACGTCATACAGTGTCACTGTTACCACTGTCTCAAATTTACCCACTTTGAAAGTGATCAGACAATATCAGAACAACAAATAAGTATCTCAAGAAATAACACAACAACAAATAATGCCCAAATATATGAATGTAATGCAATGCATATGACGGTACACTCTAGAACCCGCTGCGGCGTGTAGCTCGCTCCACTTATTTAACGTCGACGGCGCTCACTGGGGGTGTGTACAGACTCCGGAGGGGCTCCTACAGCCCAAGCGCAATATCTTGGTCAGTCATTGTTACCTGACCGGTCAGCCATTGTTACCTGACCAATTTATATCACACAGTGCCTTTGTTACCACTGTTTCAAGTATATATTACAATGTCATTGTTTCCACTGTTTCAAGTATAACATACAGTGTCATTGTTACCACTGTTTCAAGTCACTTTATAATCAGTCCAGAAAATAATATAGTAAGCCCCTTGGGCATTTACAAAATAGAAGTTTCCAGCCTGAAATACATTTAAAAATGTCATTTAACTTTTCAATGCTTAGAATTATTGCTGAGTTTGCAAAATAGCATTTAAACCTTGGACTGAATTTAAATGATATGCAATATCATGCTATGTAGAAATATCAATCCTCGAAGGATTTTACAAGTCGGCACAAGGCCCCAAACATGGCAATCAGCCCAAATTATGATGATAACAAGTAATTTCAGTCAAACACGCAGTAAAATCAACAATCGGGATGGACCAAGTCACAATCCCAAATGGTGTTCTACCCCACGCTCATATCCGGCGTGCAAGTCACCTCAATACAGCACTATGATATGCAAATCCGGGGTTTCAAACCCTCAGGATATCATTTACAAGTATTACTCACCTCGAACCGGTAAAATCTCTAGCTCGCGACGCCTTTGCCCCTCAATTCGGCCTCTACGCGCGTCGTATCTAACCAAAATCAGAGCGAATGCGTTACAATATGCTAAGGGAACAATGCCCAATCAAAAACAATCAAAAAATATCAAAAATCTCGAAACTAGCAAAACTCGAGCTTCGGGCCCACTTCTCGAAAAATTACAAAACTTACATTATCGGATTCCTCGTCTCGCCACAAATCTACCCATACCAAGAACTCCCAAATCCGAGCTCAAACGACCTATCAAATTCCAATTTGAAGTTTGTCAAAACTCAAGCCCTAGTTCATAATTTTAGGCTCAATTTCCATGAATTTCTAGACTAATTTCACAACATAATCATATTTTAAAACCAAGATTCTTACCTCACGTCCATTCCTCTTGAATCCCTCTGAAATTCCCGTCCAATAGCTCCCAAGGACGTTGAAATATGGAGGAAAATAGATTAACTCGCGGAACAAAATGACACTTTAAAACCTTTTCTGCCCAGGCCTATTTCCGCTTCTGCGACTTTCGCTACTGCGGATTTTCTTCCACTTCCGCGGTATCCCTCATTTTGCCTAGGACCGCTTCTGCGGTCCATAACCGCTTCTGCGGTGACCGCTTATGCAGAACGTAGTCCGCTTCTGCGGAAAAATGCCAAACGTCCACTTTCCGCTTCTGCGACTCCTCATACGCTTTTGCGGAACCGCTTCTGCGGTCCAATTCCACAGAAGCGAAAATATCAGATACCAGATCCTTCAGCAGTCCTAGAACCCCAAATTTTATTCCGTTAGTCATTCGAAATCACCCCGAGGCCCCCGGGACCTCAACCAAAAATACCAATACATCCTATAACATCATTCAAACTTGCTCCAATCATCAAAACACTATCATTAACATCAAAATCATCAAATTTCACCAAATCTAAGCCTAAGTTTTTCAAGAACTTCCGAAATGCAGTTCCGATCAAACACCCAACCGAACAATGTTCGAATGACCTGAAAAATTGCAGACATATCCAAAATCACCTAACAAAACTACAGCGACTCTCGGAATTCCATTCCAACCCTCAAATCAAAATCTCACCTATCAACCGGAATTCGCCAAAATTCAAACTTCGCCAATTCAAGCCTAATTCTGCACCGAGCCTCCAAAATCAATTCCGATTTCACTCCTAAGTCACAAATTATCCCCCGAAGCTAACTGAATCATCAGAATTCACATCCGAGCCTCCTAACTAAATAGTCAACTTCCAGTTGACTTTTCCAAAACAAGCTTTCTTTTAAGAAACTAAGTGTCTCATTTCCAACTAAAATCAATCCAATTCTACCCGATCAACTCAAATAATGATATTGAAACATAGTGAAGCATAATATGAGGGAAAATGGGATGGTAACTCATGTGACAACGGGCCGGGTCATCACAGAGTGCTATCACGAGGTCAAGGGGATAAGCAGCCACTAGATAGAGGTGGTACATCAGACCCTTCCAAATGACACTCCTCATGTGGAATGTGAGGGGGAAAATAAAAGATATAAATAGAAGGAGCTGGCTAAATACTTAAAAGGCAATCACATTTCCTTAGCAGGTTTAGTGGAGACCAGAGTTAAACAACATAAGGCTTCTGTTATTGCCACCAAGATTGCAAAAAATTAGGACTTAGTACATAACTATGATCGTGCGGTTAATGGAAGAATATGGATATTAGTCAACAGAAATATATGGCAAGTGGATATGGTACAAACAGATGCGCAAGTTATTTATTGTAACATTAGCAGTTTTAATGTCAGTTGTGCTATGACTGTGGTATATGGATATAAGAACTTAGAAATTAGAAACGAGATATGGCAAAATCTCAAAAATCTTTCACAAACTATAAATCAACCGTGGCTATTATGGGGGGAATTTAATGCTATTATCTCTACTCAAGATAGAATGTCAAAGATTGCAGTAACACAAGAAGATATTCAAGATTTTTCAAACTTTTGTTCAAATACAATGATGTTTGAAGTCCCTTGGAGAGGGGAGTTCTTTACCTAGACAAATGGGCAAATGGGAAAAGACAGGGTAATTAGAAGGATAAATAGAGAATTGGGGAATGATAATTGGATGGTGAAACTTGGTCACCTAACAGTTGAATTTAGGGATCTATTTATCTCAGATCACTCACCACTCAAGCTGAAGTTACAGAAAAGAAATAATAACATAAAAATGCCTTTCAGGTTTCTAAATGTTTGAGCTGAACATGAAGAATTTCAGAGAATTGTTAATGAAGGATGGCATGGTGCTAATTAGTCTTGGAAGTTAGCCACTATCTAGTACATGCTTAAAGCTATGAAGCCTGAATTTAAGAACTTAAATACCAAAGACTTCAAGAACATAACAGAAAAAATAGATAAAGCACGGAAGGACTTGATTTACTGTCAACAAGAAATGAATAGAGGCTACTTTGATCAGCTAAGGATGATGGAGAAAGAGGCCAGATTTTGATTAGAGAAATGGTCACTCATTGAAGAGAAAATACTACAACAAAAATCATGAGCTCCCTGGATTGATTTTGGAGATAGAAACAATAAATATTTCTTTGCAATGATGAAAGATAGATCAAGCAGGAAGAATATTACAACTCTAACAGCACTAAATGGTACAATCCTTGCAGACCCTAAGAATATTACAAGAGAGATTTTTGATTTATATAAGTCCCTTATGGGATCTGCAACTGCAACTTTACATGTTGTAAACATGCAAACACTGAAGAATGTCCCTCAACTAAATCACCAACAAGCAGTGAAGCTTGTTAAAGATATATCTAAGCAAGAAGTAGATAAATGTTTGCATGCTATTGCTAATGACAAAGCCCTAGGCATCGATGGGTATAATGTTGTTTTCTTCAAGAAAAAGTGGGGGTTATTAAGGAGGATGTATATGAAGCAATATCTGAGTTCTTTGCTATAGGTGTGATGCCTAAGGCCATTAACTGTACTATATCAAGGACTACATACCTATATCCTGTTGTTCTTTATTGTATAAGATCATCTCAAAAATCTTAGCATCAAGGCTATAGAAAGTAATGGGGTTCTTGATTGATGGGGCTCAGGCTGGTTTCATCCCAGGAAGAAAAGGGGGCTAACAATATCATCCTAGCACATGAGCTAATTAAGGCCTACTCAAGGAAACACATATCAGCTAGATGTATGATCAAGGTAGATTTGCAAAAGGATTACGACAATGTAGAATGGAGCTTTGTGCTACAAATCATAGAGGGGCTAGGCTTCCCTCATAAATTCAGCCAATAGATATCATTATGTATCCATAGTGTTAGCGATTCTATCTTGATAAATGGAGAGCTAGCATAGACTTTTCCTGCTACTAAAAGCCTCATGCAGGGTGACCCTGTATCCCCATTCTTGTTTTCTTTATCCATGGAATATCTAAGTAGGCTTCTCATAGACCTGAAGAATAATAAGCACTTCCACTTTTATCTGAAATGCAAGAAACTAGGAATTACTCATTTGAGTTTTGCTGGTGATCTGCTATTGTTTGCTAGGGGAAATAATCAATTTGTGGCAGTGTTTAAGCAATGTTTTAATCATTTCTCCACAACATCTAAGCTAAAATCTAATTTAAGCAAAATTTAAGTAAATTTTGGTGGAGTGGATAATATCGAACAAGAACCTATACTTCAGCAACTGGGATATGTGAAAGGTGAACTACCATTTAACTACTTAGGAGTACCTCTTACTACCAAGAAGAGGAAGGTTACACAATGGAAACCTTCGATTGACAAAATAGTAACCAAAATATCATCCTGGACTGCAAGAAAATTATCATAAACTGGAAGAGTACAACTAATTAGATTTGTACTATTCGGAGTATAATCTTGCTGGTCTTAAATGTTTCTGATACCTTCCAAGGTGATCAAAATCATTGAAGCACACTGTAGAAGCTTCATGTGGTCAAGCACTAATGTCATTACCAAAAGTGCCTTGATATCTTGGGAGAGAGTCTGTCAATCCAAGAGTGCTAGTGGGCTAAACATATTGAACCTCAAAAGCTGGAATAAATCAGCCATCCTCAAACTACAATGGGACTTAACAACAAAAGCAGACATGCTATGGATCAAATGGGTCAATATGTATCATATAAAGGGGCAACCTAAAACTAATATGAAAGTGTCTAAACAAGCAAGTTGGATGGTTCAAAGTATCTTGACTGTTGTTGTCCCAAGCCCACAACTGCAGGGAGATAGAGGAAAATACAGTATGATCAAACATTTATACTTAAAACAACTTGGATCCTTAGCAAAAGTCGAGTGGAAAGAAATCACGTTCAAGAATCTAGCTAGACCTAAAGCAGTGTTTTCCATGTAGTTGATCATACAGGAAAGAATGCTGACAACTGACAGGTTGATCAAATGGAACATCAATGTGGATCACATGTTTCTTCTGTAAACAACACCCAAAGAGTCATGCCCATCTATGCACTGTCACCATTGGACTATGAAAATAAGTCTTCAACTGGTTACAAATTCAGGTGCAACTAAATACATGGGCTTAGCTAGTTTTCTGATTAGTGGAGAAAGCACGGAAGAAATCCGTTGAAGGTCAGCTCATGTGACTGGTCTTTGCTAAAACATTGTATAGTATATGGAATGAAATAAATCAAAGAACACGTGATAAGGTACATTGGGATAGGTAAATCATCATTAGAGAGATAGCCTATCTTTGCAATATATGGGTTGTTGGCAAACTCAAAGAATTTCTACAACATAATCTTCTATATGGTGTAAGGGTAATAGTGTAGTGACATGTAAAATAATCTGTTGAGGTTAGGAGTATATGATAGACTTGTATACAGGCTGAGTCGGCCTCTATATGCTGTAATTTACTTCTTTGATGATTAATAATATTTGTGAATTACCAAAAAAAAAACTCCATCTATTATAGTGGAAACTTAGCCCAACTAAATAAAGGAAGTCGAAAGTAGATCAACTTTATTGATGTTGTCTCATAACATTCAAACTAATTTATTTTTACATAAAAATCAAATTAAAAATTAAAAGAGTCAAATTTACTCATGTACTACTCAAAATTACTCGATGTTTACCTATTGATTTATTGGTAAATTGGGCTATTAGCTCCCTTCAATAGCTTTGTTATAGCTGCTTGTTGGTTTTCACAAGAGGGATACTGTTTTCTTATAAGAGAAAAGAGAGGAAAGTTGGATTTCTTGTTGGTTATATATTTTTCATTAATCAATTTTGATTCTTAATCTTTTGTCATTTTCTTTTGTTTCTTCGCTTCGTTAACTGAACATTTTCGCTTATGGAACTCCATTATAAGTGTTCCCCAAGTGGTGGCCGTAATCTTGATTTTCCAGCGAAGTGTATTAAATTGGAGAAAAAGATTTCTTTGTTGGTCTAAATTTTAGAGAAAACACAAAACTATTCGAAGCTCGTCGCAATCTATCACCGCCTACCAGATTTTCGTTAACTTACAAGAGCTGCAATCCAGGTTATATTGTTCCTCTCTTGTCTTGATATTTTAGCGTAATTGTATCTCCTTTCCTACCTATTTAATTCTTGAATCTTTAGTTAGTATTTTTCCTAGCATTGTCAAAGTAATTGAATTAGTGATAGCTTTGCATACTTGTTTATATTATTATCTACCTGTTTACATTTTTATTTTGAATCTTTATTTCAAATACCCCCTAGTAGTTTTTTTCTAGTTTTGCATATTTCTTTATGACCTTTAGTTGTATATTATAGCCCTCTTTAGCTCTTGTATTATATTTCTTCACCTATTTTTCTATCCTTTAGTTGTACATTATAGTTCGTTTAGTTCCTTTATTTTATTTTTCACCTGTTTTTCTGACCTTTAGTTGTGATTATAGTTCACATTAGTTCCTTTATTTTATTTCTTCACCTGTTTTGCAACCTTTAGTGGTAGATTATATTTCGGTAATTTAATTTATTTTTGTTACTTGTTTTTGGGATAGTTCATGCATAGTGACTCCAAGATTATAGTGGCTTTGGTGAACGATGGTAGGATAAGGTCTTTTCCTCAAGGTTGTTAGCGCAGGGGAGGGGGTGTGGGGGATAAGAGGGCTAAGGGAGCTACTAGGCTGAGAGTGGGGCCTGGAACATAGGAACTTTGACTGGACAATCTATAGAGTCAACGAAGATTCTCGAGAAAAAAAATATAAATATTGCTTGTGTATAAGAGATTAGGCGGGCAGGAGATAAGGCGCGAGATGTGAGCAGTTTCAAACTTTGGTATTCTAGAAGGCTGGGGGTAGGAACGGGGTAGGTATCTAAGTTGATAAGAACCTCCGTGAACTAATGGTGGAGGTTAAGAGGGTGAATGACAGACTTATAACTATTGAGCTAATTGTTGGAAGTTTTACGTGGAACAAAATCAGTGCGTACGCACCCTAAGCAGGCTTGGATGTCAAGAGGAGTTTCTGGGAGGATTTGGATGAGATGGTGCGTGGTATCCTGCATACCGAGAAGCTTTTCATAGAAGGAGATTTCAATGCCACATTGGAGCGATGTCTTGGGGATACGATGATATGCATGGTGATTTTGGTTTTGGAGATAGAAACGGAGGAGGAACTTCTGAACTTTGCTAGAGTATTTGATTTGGTGATAGCAAGATCGAGTTTTCCGAAGAAGAGGGAGCACTTGGTCACCTTCCACAGTTTGTTAGCTGAGACTCAGATTGATTATTTACTTTTCAGGGAGTCCGATTGAGGTCTTTGCACTAATTGTAAGTTCATCCCAAGTGAGAACCTCTCAACCCTTCATAGGCTCCTGGTCATGGACCTTGAGATCACAAGGAAGAGGAGGAAGAGGGTATGTATAGACAATATAGGATAAAGTGGGGAACCTTGACGGAAGCTAAAATGTAGGAGTTGGGGGTCAAGCTGGTGACTCTGGGGGTTTGGAGGAGTAGTCGGGACACAAGCGCTATGTGTTCTACGACTACATAGTGCCTTTAGGAAACCGCAAGAGAGGTATTAGGGGTCCCAAAGGGTTACTCTAGTGGTCACAAGGGAGATTGGTGGTACAATGGAGAGATGAAATAAAAAGTGGAAACTAAGAAAGCAATGTATCTGAAGTTAGTGGAAAGTGTACACGAGGAGTAGAAGAGCGCGAATAGGGAACATTATAAGTTGTCTAAGGAGGAGGCAAAGCTAGAAGTTACGACGGCAAAAACTGCAACTTTTAGTCGTTTGTATAAGGAACTCGAGGGCCGATGTGGTAATAAGAGGATGTTCATGTTAGCCAAGGCACGAGAAAGGAAGGCGCGTGACTTGGACCAAGTGAAGTGCATTAAGGATGAAGAAGGTTGGGTTTTGTTGGATGAGGGGCTTATCCATCGGAGATGGCAAACCTCCGTCGAATAGGGATCATTATAAGTTGGCTAAGAAAGAGGCAAAGCTAGCAGTTACGGCGGCCAAGACTGTAAATTTTAGTCGTTTGTATGAGGAACTCGAGGGTCGAGGTGGTAATAAGAGGATTTTCAGGTTGACCAAGGAGCGAGAAAGGAAGCCGCATGACTTGGACCAGGTGAAGTGCATCAAGGACAAAGAAGGTAGGGTTTTATTGGATGAGGGGCTTATCCGTCGGAGATGGCAAACCTACTTTCATAGTCTCGTGAATAAGGAAGAGGGCATGAGCATTGTAATGGGTGATTTAGAACTCTCCGGGAGTCATTGTGACTTTTGATATTATAGGTGGATTAGAGTTGATGAAGTTGAGGGGGATATGCATATGAGCAGGGGCAAAGCGACCAGGATGGATGAAATTCCGGTGGTGTTTTGGAAGAGTGCGGACAAGGTAGGCTTGGAATGGCTCACTAGGTTAATTAATGTCATTTTTAGAATGAAGAATATGCCTAAAAAGTGGAGGTGTAGCACGATGGTTCTTGTATACAAGAACAAGGGTGATATCTAAAATTGCAATAACTATTGGGGTATCAAGTTGGTTAGCCATACTATGAAAGTCTGGGAGAGAGTGGTAGAGCTAAGGGTGAGTAGGAGTATGTCTATTTCTGAGAACTAGTTTGGATTTATGCCAGTGTATTCGACAACAAAAGCCATACATATTGTTAGGAGATTGATGGAGCAGTATAGCGAGAGAAAGAAGAACTTGCATATGGTATTCATCGACTTAGAAAAGGCTTACCATAAAGTTCTCAAGGAGATTTTGTGGAGATGTATTGAGGATAGAGGTGTACCTATTGCCTACGTTTGGTTGATTAAAGACATGTATGATGGAGTAAAGACCGAGTGAGGACGGTGGGTGGAGACTTCAACCATTTTCCAATTATGATGGGGTTGCATCACCGGTCGGCACTTAGCCCTTTTCAGTTTGCTCTGGCGATAGACGACTGACGCGCCACATCCAAAAGGAGATGTCGTGGTACATACTATTTGCAGATGATATTGTATTGATTGTCGAGACACGAGATGGTGTGAACGCGCAATTAGAGGTATGGAGGTAGACCCTGGAATCTAAAGGTTTTAAGTTGAGTAGGACCAAGACAAGATACTTGGAGTGTAAGTTCAGTGGCGAGACTCGAGGAGGAGAAGGGGAGTTGAGGCTGGACTCGCAGGTGTGAGCATCTAATTTTAGACTACATTTGAATTTTTCATCACTTTTTAGTATTTAAATAAATTTCAAGTTTAATTTAAATATTTTTAGTTTATTTCACCTTTTTAGTAGGTTTATATGATAAAACAAAAAAAATCAACAAAAGAATTTACATTTTTAAAATATTAAATTTCCTTCTAATTTGCAATATATATCTTCTATTAGTTCTAGTAATTTAGTGACTTCATTAAATATTCCTTTAATACTTTTTTTTCTTTCTAGACTAAAAATAATTGATTAAAGTTTCAATACACAATTAGTACATAAGGTCACGTTTCTTTCTAATTCACTGTTTTTTTAATTTTATTTTTTATTTATTTATTTATTTTATTTTAAAAATGAATCACTTTACCCTTATTTCCAAGAATTATCTCTTTATTTCACAAATGGAAACTTACACGTCACATGCATATCCAAAAAGATCACACACCTCCCTTTTGGATTTTTCCACTAACAGAAACAGTTTTTTTGGCAGAAAAGATTCGTCTCTCTCTATGCCTTTTCCCTTTCCACACCCACAGAGTCAATTCGATTGAGCTATATAACACACACAAAAAAACAAATTTGTAGAGGGTGAAAAAATGGGGAGTAGACTGGCAGAAAACAAAAGGAAACGAGAAAAAGGGCTGGGGAAAAAGATTAATAAAAGCAGAAAGAATGTCCTCCTTAACCTTGAAGCCATAGTCATCTTCACCCTTAAGCTTCAGCAGCAACAACCATTTTTTTCTAAAAAGACTCCAACGCCCTTTAGCCGTTCTTCATCAGCAACCAGCTTCACACTCAACAACTGGCTTTGACCACCATTAAAACGCAGTCGAAGTTTCGGCGCTGAAATTCTATCCGAGTTAAAAGTTTTTCTGGTCAAGGTTCTGTTTGCGATTTTAGTTTCGAAGTTTTTATTATCTCCATGGTTATGGCTATTTTACAAAGCTTGGCTTGAAGTTTTGTTAATATATTGAAAGAGATTTCCTTCAAATTTCTTCAGTCTAGCTTGGTCTTAAGTTTATTTCTTCCCTCTGTTTGAGTTCATCACTGCCGATTGGCTGCTGTAATCTCATTAGAGATGCTCGATAATAATATTTGATCGACGTCGTTCTTGTAAGAGTTTTTCGGTGCCTAATCGAGTTTCCGTAGGCGGTTTATTACATTTTGAGCTCGAAGCAGTACTACAGTTAATTTCCATGCTATACTGAGGGTACATCGATCAGATGTAAGCAGAAGAGGTTGATTGTCACGTTTGGCCAAAGCTGGAGTGATTGCGCAGGCGACGCTGCTCTGCTTTTTCCCTTTCAGGTAGTTGAATGTATTCTTCTGCTTCGTGACTTTGGAGCAGACCCAAAAGAAAAGGTACTCTTTCCACTTCTGTATCACAAAGGAAATTGCATGATCTGTTTTTTTTTTTTTTTGAAAAATCATACATTGTGTTTGGGAAATTATGGATATATATTGCTAGTTTACAAAGTTAACATGGGCCATTGTTAAAATTGAACCTCTGTAGTTGCTTTAGGCGTGTTATTTTAAAAAATTAATTTCTTAAATTCGGGTGTGCATTTATGTGACCCAAATCAAAATCTCAACAATGTTAGATAAAACGTGTTGAAGATCGCGGGTGCATTTATGTGACGCGGTTCAAGACATATTTTAAATAATGTTGAAATCTTCTTAAAAAAAATATAATTGAATAAAAGATGTTAAAAGTTAAGATGCACATAGTTTTAAAACTTGTTTTAAAATCAGATAATTAAACCGAATATAACAGTTGGGCGACCGTGCTAGAACTACGGAACTCGGGAATGCCTAACACCTTATCCCGGATTAACAGAATTCCTTACTCGGATTTTTGGTTCGTGGACCGTTAAACAGAATCATTCTTTTTCTCGATTCGGAATTTTAAACTGGTGACTTGCGACACCATAAATCTCCCAAGTGGTGAATCTGAATCTCTTAAGAAATAATCCCGTTTCGATTGTGTCACGACCCGAATTTCCTACCATCGGGAGTCGTGATGGAGCCTACTAACGGAGCTAGGCCAGCCAAACTTTAAACATTCTCTGATAAATCTCTACAATATGAATATACGGAAAAGAAGTAAATAAGAGCGGAAGTAAGTTTAATAAAAATGAAATCAAAATGCGGAAGTTTAAAACATATCTTTACCCAAAATCCGGTGTCACTAGCTCACGGACTACTAAAGAGTGCTACAAACAAGTCTGAATGGAAATCTCGGTTCAAAGAAAACAAACTAAACATAGAAAAGGACTCCGGCCTGCGAACGCCAGCTAGGCTACCTTGAAGTCCCGGGACTGAAGCTCACTCCCGAAATGCTACTGCTACTCAAATGTTGCTCCAACACTTGGATCTGTGCAAGAAGATGCACAGAGTGTAGCATCAGCACAACCGACCCCATGTGCAGGTAAGTGTCTGGCCTAACCCCGGTGAAGTAGTGACGAGGCTAGACAGGACCTACCTAAAATAACCTGTGCAGATATATTCATATACAGAAGCAACGGAAATAACAACAGAAAATATCAACTAAAAGGGGGAATGGGCATGATCAGGAGAGATACAGTGAAAACAGATCAACGGATATAATAACGAAACTATCTCAATACCATAACTCATATATAAAAGTGGTCGGCGCGCCACACGATCCTATTTATTAATTCATGAGTGGACGGCGTGCCACATGTTCCCATTTCATAACATCTCGTGGTCGGCGTGCCACACGATCCCAATCATAATATCTCATGGTCGGCGTGCCATACGATTCGAATCATAATATCTCGTGGTCGGCGTGCCACACGATCCTAATCATACTATCTCGTGGTCGGCGTGCCACACGATCCCAATCATACTATCTCGTGGTCGGCATGCCACACGATCCCAATCATAATATCTCGTAGTCGGCGTGCCACACGATCCCAATCATAATATCCCGTGGTCGGCGTGCCACACGATCCCAATCATAATATCTCGTGCTTGGCGTGCCACACGATCCCAATCATAATATCTCGTGGTCGGCGTACCACACAATCCCAATCATAATGAATAACATAAATAATCTCTCTAAAAGAGGTCCCATTAGGGAAATTCAACCACATAACGAATAAACCCAGCAAGGGTACAACTAACAGGCCAAATATCCCGGCAAGGGAGCAACAACAATAATAAACTACGTGTCCCGGCAAGGGAAGAGTCACCATACTTTCTCTGTTAATCACTTCTTTCCCAATTATCAAATTCTAGTTCGAATCGATACTCCAATAATATACCAATCGAAATTCTTCCTCCATCGTTCACAAAATATGAAACTGAGCAATTAGACAAGAGAGATATTTCACAAAGTCCGGTTCAAACACATTTAAGACCCACGGTCATGCTAGACTCCGGTGTATAGATAGCCGTCACCATGCCTATATACCGTATGCATCGTTTACCAATTAACAAATAATATCCTAATCATATTCCCTCTAACCAAAGTTAGAACAAACACTTATCTCGGTCCAAGAATAGCAATCAACTCTCCAATACCTCATTTCCTCTACAATCCAACTCCGAAACAATGGTATCTAGACATAATCAATTCAATAGTATCAATAAAGACCCAAAAACAACATCCCATAGCCTAGAAATGAAGTCCCTAGCATTCTTCCAAAAATACCAAAATCCGATCCCGGGCCCACATGGTCCAAACTCGAGGCTCGGACCAAAATCCGTTCACCCATAACCCCACGAGTCCAAATATATAATTTGTTTCAAGATTCGACCCCAAATTGAGGTTGAATCACCCAAAATTCCCAAAGCCCTAGTTCTACCCAAAACCCCCATTTTCTACCTTGAATTCATGATTTAGGGCTAGGAAATTAGTAATTAGTGGAAGAAATTAAGAGGGGATGAAGTTATGAACACTTACCCAAGAAGCAATGGAGGATGGGGAGCTTGAATTTCGTCTATGGGGTGTTGGAGAAAGGAGTCCGTATGAAATAATGGCAAAATCCCGAAATGGGTTCTGTTTTTAAGCTTTAAAAATTCGCTGGGCAAAAATGCCCTTCGTGTTCGCAGGGAAAGGGTCGCGTTCGCGAAGGGTAAGCTGGGGTCTGCATCGCGATTGCGTGGGAGGAAACGTGAACGCATAGAAGGAAAAGGCTGGGGTCCTGGGCTTACTCTACGCGAACGCGTAGGTACATACGCGAACGCGATGAAGGGTGGGCTAATACTATGCGAATGTGAGGACAAGTTCGTGAACACAATGAAGGAATTACTGGGGCCCTGAAATTGGCTTACGCATTTGCGAGGTTCAAGACGCGAACGCGAAGGGGGAAGAAGTAGAGCTACGCAAAAGCGAGGGACTAATGCGAACGCGATGAAGAAAATCTTTGTGTAAAAATTGCAGAAAATCTGCTAACTCCCTAAGTCCAAAACCACCCCGAACACCTCCAAAAACACCCCCGAGCCCTCGGGGCTCCTAACCAATCACACACACTAACTCAACAACATCCTACGAACTTACTCGAGCGATCAAATCGCCAAAACAACATCAAAATCAATGAATCAAGCCTCAAAACTCATGATTTTTCTTCTAAACTTCATAAACTTTCAAACTTGGAACTCATAGTCCGAAACACGTCAAACGACGTCCGATTTCGACCAAACTTCACAGAAAGTGCTTAAAAAATATATACGACTTGTATTTGTCGTCGAAACCAAAATATGAGGCCGATACCATGATCTTTTAATCAATTTTTATTTTCATTTTTCTTAATAATTTCAGAAAAATAATTTATTTCAAAATTTCACTTCTCGGGCTTGGGACCTCGGATTTTGATTCCGGGAATATGCCCGAGTCCCACATTTTTCTACGGACCTTCCGGGACCGTCACATCATGGGTCCGGGTCCATTTACCCAAAATATTGACCAAAGTCAACTTTAACAATATTAATATCTAAATTCTTTAAATTTTTCACAAAATTCACATATTTCAACATAATAGCTTTCCGACTATGCGCCCGGACTGTGCATGCAAATCGAGCAACTAAAAGCAAGGTTTTCAAGGCCTCGAAAGCACGGAAAAAGGAAGGATTACGGTGATGACCCTTTGGGTTGTCACATCCTCCACCTCTAAAACAACCGTTCTTCCTCGAACGGATAAAAGAAAGAAGTGCCTGAGTCGGGGAATAGATGAGGATAACGGCTCTGCATATCAGACTCGGACTCCCAGGTCGACGCCTCAGGAGGCTGACCTCTCCACTGAACACGCACTGAAGGAAAACTCTTCGACCTCAACTGTCGAATCTGCCGGTCTAAAATAGCCGCCGACTCCTCCTCATATGACAGATCCTTGTCCAATTAGACAGTGCTGAAATCTAATACGCGGGCTGGATCGCCATGACACCTCCGAAGCATAGATACATGAAAAACTGGATGCGCGACTGACAAGCTAGGCGGCAAGGCAAGTATATAAGCCACCTCTCCCACACGATCAAGAAACTCAAATCGGCCAATGAACCTAGGGCTAAGCTTGTCCTTCTTCCCGAATCTCATCACGCCCTTCATAGGCGATACACGGAGCAATACTCGCTCACCAACCATGAAAGCAACATCTCTGACCTTGAGGTCTGCATAACTCTTCTGCCTGGACTGAGCTGTCCGAAGTCTGTCCTGAATGATCTTGACCTTAACCAAGGCCTCCTGAATTAGATCTGTACCCAATAACCGAGCCTCTCCCGGCTCAAACCATCCGACTGGGGATCGACACCGCCTACTATATAACGCCTCATACGGAGCCATCTGAATGCTGGACTGGTAGCTGTTGTTGTAGGCAAACTCTGCTAATGGCAAAAACTGGTCCCACGAGCCTCCAAAATCAATAACGCAGGCTCGGAGCATATCCTCAAGAATCTGAATAGTCCTCTCTGACTGACCATCTGTCTGGGGATAAAATGTTGTACTCAACTGAACCTGGGTGCCCAACTCTTGCTGAACCGCTCTCCAAAAACGTGAGGTAAACTGCGGACCCCGGTCCGAAATGATAGATATAGGCACCCCATGAAGGCGAACGATCTCCCTGATATATATCTCAGCTAATCTCTCGGACGAATAGGTGGTGGCAACCGGAACAAAATGCGCTGACTTGGTCAGCCTATCTACAATAACCCAAACCGCATCAAACTTCTTCCGAGTCATCGGAAGGCCAGAAACGAAATCCATGGTAACCCTCTCCCACTTCCACTCGGGAAGCTCAATCCTCTGAAATAACCCACCGGGCCTCTGATGCTCGTGCTTAACCTGCTGGCAGTTCAAACAACGAGCCACATATGCAACAATGTCTTTCTTCATTCTGCGCTACCAATAGTGCTGCCTTAAATCCTGATACATCTTCCAGGCGCCCGGATGAATAGAATACCGAGAACTATGGGCCTTCGCTAAGATCAACTCCTGAATACCATCAACATTGGGCACAAAAACTCGCCCCTGCAATCTCAATACACCATCATCTCCCAAGGTCATTTTGATGGCACCTCCACGCTGCACCGTGTCTCTCAGGACACATAAATGGGGATCATCAAATTGCCGCTCACGGATACGCTCCATAAACGACGAATGAGCGACCGTGTAAGCTAACACCCTTCTAGGCTCGAAAATATCCAACCTCACAAATTGATTGGCCAAGGTCCGAACATCCAAAGCAAGCGGCCTCTTGCTGACCAGAATATAAGCAAGACTACCCATGCTGGCAGACTTCCTACTCAATGCATCGGCCACTACATTGGCCTTCCCCGGGTGGTATAAAATAGAGACATCATAGTCTTTCAACAACTCCAGGCACCTCCTCTGCCTCAAATTCAACTCTTTTTGCTTGAAAAAGTACTGAAGGCTCTTGTGATCCGTGTACACCTCACACGTCACACCATATAGATAATGCCTCCAAATCTTGAAGCATGAACAATGGCTGCCAACTCTAGGTCATGAACTGGATAATTCTTCTCGTAGATCTTCAACTACCTCAAAGCATAAGCTATGACTCTGCCATCCTGCATCAATACCGCACCAAGCCCAATACGGAAAGCATCACAATAAACTGAATTAGGCCCTGAACCTATTGGCAAAACCAATATCGGTGCCGTAGTCAGAGCTATCTTGAGCTCCTGAAAGCTCTCTTCGCACTCGTCTGACCACCTGAACTGGGCACCCTTCCGAGTCAATCTAGTCATCGGGGCTGCTATAGATGAAAACCCCTCCACAAACCGTCGGTAGTAACCTGCTAGCCCTAAGAAACTCCTAATCTCGGTCACTGAAGCTGGTCGAGGCCAATTCTTGACTGCCTCAATATTCTTTGGGTCCACCTGAATACCCTCTGTTGATACAATATGACCCAGAAATGAAACAGAACTCAACCAAAACTCGCACTTCGAGAACTTGGCATATAACTGACTATCCTTCAGAGTCTGAAGAACCACTCTGAGGTGCTGCTCATGCTCCTCCTTAATGTGGGAGTATATCAGAATATCGTCAGTGAAAACAATTATGAACAAATACAAATAGGGCCTGAACACTGTTCATCAACTCCATAATTGTTGCTGGGGCATTGGTCAACCCAAATGACATGACCCGAAACTCATAATGCCCATACCGAGTACGAAATGCTGTCTTAGGGACATCAGACGCCCTGATCCTCAGCTGATGATAGCCAGACCTCAAATCTATCTTCAAGAACACCCTCGCACCCTGAAGCTGGTCGAATAAATCGTCAATCCTCAGTAGTGGATACTTGTTCTTTGTCGTCACCTTGTCCAACTGCCGGTAATCAATGCACATCCTCATCGACCAATCCTTTTTCTTCACAAATAATACCGGCGCACCTCAAGGTGACACACTGGGTCTAATGAAACCCTTATTAGAAATCCTGAAGCTGCTCCTTTAACTCTTTCAACTCTGGCGGGGCCCTGCGATATGGCAGAATGGAAATAGGCTGAGTGCCCAGAGCCAGATCAATACAAAAATCAATATCCCTATCGGGCGGCATACCCGGCAGGTCTGAAGGGAAAACCTCGAGGAACTCCCGAACAATAGGAACATAATCAATAGATGGGACCTCTGCGCTGGAGTCACGAACATATGCCAAATATGCTAGACACCCCTTCTCGACCATGCGTTGAGCCTTAACATATCAAATAACACTGCGAGTGGCATGACCTGGGGTCCCTCTCCACTCAAGTCGGGGCAAGTCTGTCCAAGCCAAGGTCACGGTCTTGGCGTGACAATCCAAAATAGCATGATACGGGGACAACCAATCCATCCCTAATATAACGTTGAAATCCACCATATCTAAGAGCAATAAGTCAACACGGGTCTCAAGACCCTCAAATACTACCACACAGGAACAATGCACTCGGTCGACCACTATAGAATCACCCACCGGTGTAGATACATAAACAGGAACACTCAAGGCATCGCTAGGCATAACCAAGTAGGGTGCAAAATAGGACGACACATATGAATACGTAAATCCAGAGTCGAATAGCACTGAAGCATCTCTAATACAAATCAGAATGGTACCTGTAATGCCTGCACCTGAAGACTCAACCTCTAGCCTAGCTGGTGGCCGGTCTCTACCTCTAGCGACCTGAAATCCACCTCTAAGACCTCTACCTCCACCTCTAACACCTCTGCCACCGACTCTAGCTGGCAGGGCAAGCCGTGGAACCTCCGGTGCCTAAATCATAGCATGAGGACTCTGATGCTGGAAGCTGCCATAAGCTCGAGGGCAATATCTGACGATGTGCCTCGGATCACCACAAGCATGGCAAAACCTCGTCTGTTGTGGCTGAGCACCCCTCAACCTCGGGCAAACCCTCCTGTTGTGACCATACTCACCACACTCATAACATCGACTCGAGCGTTGCAGCTGAGGAAACTGGGGCTGACCCTGTCGACCTGAATGAACACCTGAAGTACTATGAGTGACATAGGGAGCTGACTGAAAGGGCCTAGGAGGATGGCCTCTATCATAAGTACCCCTACCTCCAGACGAGGTACCACTGAATCTGCCTGCATGACGGGGCCTCTTATCCGACCTATGACCTCCTCCCTGTGGTAGAACCACCTCAACTCTACGGCCCACATTGGCCATCTCCTGAAAAGTGATCTCACTCCTGGCCCGAGCCACTATTGGCTGAACTCCTAGAAGCAAACCCGCTCGAATGACACTCTCCACAAGGCCTACCAATCTGACCAAAGAGCCTTGAAGAACAGGGATGGCTATGAACCCCTCTGGGACCTGAGCTGGGCCTACCGGAGCTGCTGGGGCTGGAACCTCCACCTCAAACTCGTCCTGAGGCTCCGCCTCTGGGGCTGCTGCTCGAGGCTAAGACTGTTGTACGGTAGATAAAGAAGCATGTGTTCTTGCCATATGAGAAAGAATAAAGTAGAAATTCAATCGATGTTTGAGAAACGGAAACGCACGACAAGAAAGAACAAATGTGAAGTTTTTCCTAACTCTGCAGCCTCTGGGGGATAAATACAGACGTCTCCGTACCGATCCCTCATGACTCTACTGAGGTTGTCCGTGAGTTGTGAGACCTATGTAACCTAGTGCTTTGATACCAACTTGTCACGACCCGGATTTTCCACCATCGGGAATCGTAATGGCACCTACTAACGGAGCTAGGCCAGCCAAACTTTAAACATTCTCTCATAAATCTCTACAATATGAATATACAGAAAAGAATTAAATAAGAGCGGAAGACTTTAAGTTTAATAAAAATGAAATCAAAATGCGGAAGTTTAAAACATATCTCTACCCAAAATCTGGTGTCACTAGCTCAGGGACTACTAAAGAGTGCTACAAACAAGTCTGAACGTAAATCTCGGTACAAAGAAAATAAACTAAACATAGAAAAGGACTCCGGCCTGCGAACGCCAGCTAGGCTACCTCGAAGTCCTTGGACTGAAGCTCGCTCCCGAAATGCTACTACTACTCAAATATTGCTCCAACACCTGGATCTGTGCAAGAAGATGCACAGAGTGTAGCATCAGCACAACCGACCCCATGTGTTGGTAAGTGCCTGGCCTAACCCCGGCGAAGTAGTGACGAGGCTAGACAGGACCTACCTAAAATAACCTGTGCAGATATATTCATATACAGAAGCAACGGAAATAACAACAAAAAATATCAACTAAAAAGGGGAAAGGGCATTATCTGGAGAGATACAGCGAAAACAGATCAACGGATATAATAACGAAGCTATCTCAATACCATAAATCATATATATAAGTGTTCGGCGCGCCACACGATCCCATTTCTTAATTCATGAGTGGACGGCGAGCCACACGTTCCCATTTCATAACATCTCGTGGTCGGCGTGCCACACGATCCCAATTATAATATCTTGTGGTCGGCGTGCCACATGATCCGAATCATAATATCTCGTGGTCGGTGTGCCACATGATCCCAATCATACTATCTCGTGGTCGGCGTGCCACACGATCCCAATCATAATATCTCGTGGTCGGCATGCCACACGATCCCAATCATAATATCTCGTGGTCGGCATGCCACACGATCCCAATCATAATATCTCGTGGTCGGTGGCTACACGATCCCAATCATAATATCTCGTGGTCGGCGTGCCACACGATCCCAATCATAATGAATAACACAAATAATCTCTCTAAAAGAGGTCCCATTAGGGAAATTCAACCACATAATGAATAAACCCGGCAAGAGTACAACTAACAGTCCAAATATCCCGGCAAGGGAGCAACAACAATAATAAACTATGTGTCCCGGCAAGGGAAGAGTCACCACACTTTCTTTGTTAATCACTTCTTTCCCAATTATCAAATTCTAGTTCGAATCGATACTCCAATAATATACCAATCGAAATTCTTCCTCAATCGTTCACAAAATATGAAACTGAGCAATTAGACAAGAGAGATATTTCACAAAGTCCGGTTCAAACACATTTAAGACCCACGGTCATGCTAGACTCCGGTGTATAGATAACCGTCACCATGCCTATACACCGTACACATCGTTTAGCAATTAACAAATAATATCCTAATCCTATTCCCTCTAACCAAAGTTAGAACAAATACTTACCTCGGTCCAAGAATAGCAATCAACTCTCCAATACCGCCTTTCCTCTACAATCCAACTCTGAAACAATGGTATCTAGACACAATCAATTCAATAGTATCAATAAAGACCCAAAAACAACATCCCATAGCCTAGAAATGAAGTCCTTAGCATTCTTCCAAAAATACCAAAATCCGACCCCGGGCCCACATAGTCCAAACTCGAGGCTCGGACCAAAATCCGTTCACCCATAACCCCACGAGTCCAAATATATAATTTGTTTCAAGATTCGACCCCAAATTGAGGTTAAATCATCCAAAATTCCCAAAGCCCTAGTTCTACCCAAAACCCTATTTTCTACCTTGAATTCATGATTTAGGGCTAGGAAATTAGTAATTCGTGGAAGAAATTAAGAGGGGATGAAGTGATGAACACTTACTCAAGAAGCTATGGAGGAACGGGAGCTTGAATTTCGTCTATGGGGTGTTGGAGAAAGGAGTCCGTATGAAATAATGGCAAAATCCCCAAATGGGTTCTGTTTTTAAGCTTTAAAAATTCGCTGGGCAAAAATGCCCTTCGCGTTCGCTGGGAAAGGGGCGCTTTCGCGAAGGGTAAGCTGGGGTCTGCATCGCGATTGCGTGGGAGGAAACACGAACGCGTAGAAGGAAAAGGCTGGGGTCCTGGGTTTACTCTACGCGAACGCGATGAAGGGTGGGCTAATACTATGTGAACGCGAGAACAAGTTCGTGAACGCAATGAAGGAATTACTGGGGCCCCGAAATTGGCTTACGCATTCACGAGGTTCAAGATGCGAGCGCGAAGGGGGAAGAAGCAGAGCTACGCAAAAGCGAGGGACTAATGCGAATGCGATGAAGAAAATCCCTGTGTAAAAATTGCAGAAAATCTGCTAACTCCCTAAGTCCAAAACCACCCCGAATACCTCCGAAAACACCCCCGAGCCATCGGGGCTCCTAACCAATCACACACACTAACTCAACAACATCCTACGAACTTACTCAAGCGATCAAATCTCCAAAACAACATCAAAATCAATGAATCAAGCCTCAAAACTCATGATTTTTCTTCTAAACTTCATAAACTTTCAAACTTGGAACTCATAGTCCGAAACACGTCAAACGATGTCCGATTTCGACCAAACTTCACAGAAAGCGCTTAAAGAATATATACGACTTGTACCGGGCATCGGAACCAAAATACAAGCCCGATACCATGGTCTTTTAATCAATTTTCATTTCTATTTTCCTTAATAATTTCAGAAAAATAATTTCTTTCACAAATTCACTTCTCGAGCTCAGGACCTCAAATTTCGATTCCAGGAATACGCCCGAGTCCCATATTTTTCTACGGACCTTCCGGGACCATCACATTATGGGTCCGGGTACGTTTACCCAAAATATTGACCAAAGTCAACTTTAACAATATTAATATCAAAATTCTTCAAATTTTTCACAGAATTCACATATTTCAACATAAAAGCTTTCCGGCTACGCGCCTAGATTGCGCACGCAAATCGAGGCAACTAAAAGCGAGGTTTTCAAGGCCTCGAAAGCATGATTACGGTGATAACCCTTTGGGTCGTCACAGATTGTCACTTAAATTGGAAAAAACTCCCTTTATTATACCCCCTTCCGCGGGTGTAGTAAAAAAGAAGGTGTGTCAGCTCTGGCGACTCTGCTGGGGACAAGAACCTAGAACTTCGGTTCAGGGTTCAAGAATTCGAGTTTGGAATAATTGTTGTATTTTGCTTTGTTTATTATCTGATTTTATTACATGTTTGGGACTAATGTGCAAAATATTGCTTTTTACCACTTTGATATTATCTGAACTGTATATATAAAACTGTTACGAAACACTTCTCTTCTCATCTTCGGGAATGTTCTTGCTGGTCGAGACTCCTTATTTTGTTAGTGTCATACCTTGAAATAAGAAAGAGGCTCGGACAAGTTACTAATCCGGATGACCTTTTGGTTCCCGATACGTAGCCCCCTCCTCGACTCGAGTTGTCCGCTCGGGTACACTGTCTAAAACACATACCTAGGTTTTGAACCTAGAATAACTCAACCTCATGCCAGATCCCTAGTAGGTACGCTTGTTTGCATCATGCGAATTTGACTTAGGGGACTCAACACAGGGGTTGGGTCCGTCTAGGACATGTAAACCCGGAATAATGAACCATCTTAATGCATCCTATGTGCTACAAGTTATATTTATCCAAGGGTAAAAGGGTCATTTAATGGACTAATGATAATTGAGGGCAAATGAAAAATGAGAAAAAAAAAGCAAAAAAAAAAGGGTGAAGTGTGAAAATAAAGCAAGTAGGGCCCAGTTATGTTTTTTTGTTACATTTTTATAAAATACATGAAAATTCAAAAAGATTTTACACTTTTTCATCATTTTCAGAAAATCAAAAAATCAAAAAAAAAGGAAAAGAAAATCCAAAAAGATTTTGCATGTTTCATCATTTTTCAAGAAAAAACTATGTTTTCACTAAATTAGTTATTTTTTAATTCTCGACCGCATCCAATCAGCCCGAACTACGCATACCTGATTCTCGTCTTTCGGGGCGTGATACGTAGGCAACCCACATAGGGTCCGGTCTTTCTAATAAATCTTAGATTCTTGGCTTTGCGGGGTCTTAGTCAACTTTTTGCACTTCTAGCCACCTTTTGGCCAAATAAGCCATTTTGCAAAAATAGCCTCATTCGTGTCTTGCATGTATCTAGTAGGGAATGTTTTTGTCTCACATTGTGTTATTTAAGTTTTCTCGTACAGGGTAGATCTACTTACCGGAGTTTGAGCATGACAGATAACCCAGGATCACTGCATTCAGAAGTTGCTTAAGGAGATTTTTATTTTTTTTATGTCGTCTTTTACATTCTAGTTTCGTATAGTAATGTCGAGTTTTTTTATAACTATTGTATTTTGCATCTGAAAAAATGTGTTGTAACTCAAAAATCCAAAAAAAAAAAGAGATGTTGCATTTTATATTTCCGTTATAAGTTTTCTTTAGAATATTAATTCTAGAAATGGAAAAAAAAAATTTGAGGTTGTTTTTCCTTTAGGAAATTAATATCTAGGACTTAAAATGAATTTTTGTTATGTTTACTTTAAGTATATTAGGACCAAAATTCAAAAAAAAGAAGAGAATTTTCCTTTAGTACTTCTTTAAAAGCTTTTTTAAGGTGTTAATTCCAAAATCCAAAAAGATTTTCTTTTTAGGTGTTTCTTTGGGAAATTAGTGAAAAATAAAAAAAAATAAAAAAAATCTTTTTATTTCATTAGAACTTTAGGATATTGTACATAGAAGAAAAAAGACAACATACTCTATCTTTGGTTTATTTTCAGAGTTTCTCTTTTAGGCAATCAAAATTGAAGTCCAAAAATATTTTTTATTGCTTGTTTCGAAATCTTGCGTTAGGATATCAAATGAAAATTCAAAAAAAAATTTATGTGATTTACTCTTTAGATTTTCTTCCTTAAAAAAAAAAGAATTCAAAAAATATTTTTTTCTTCTAGGACATTTCCTTAATAGATTATTTATTTCAAAAGGAAAAAAAACATGCCCATTAAGCTTGAGTTTAGAATAGGCCATAGAACGTTAAGTCTAGAAAATTAAAAAAAAAAAAGATTTGCTGCTTTTATTTCTCTTTTCTCATCAGAGTAATCGTTAAAGTTAAAAAAAGAAAAAAGGAGAATGTCAGTTTGTCTACTTTATTCCCGTTCTTCCAGAACTACGCAAAGATCTAATTCATGCGGCGCCATGTTACGTAGGAAACTTACATAGGGATCGATCGAATTATTTTTTTTATTATTAAAAGAAAAAAGAAAAAACGGAAAAAAAAAGGGGGTAAAATTATGGGATTTGAGAAATGAGAGGAAAGAAAAGAGTGATGACTAGGAAAAAAAAGATGAAGAAAAAATGAGCAAGCCAAGAAGTGCTAGAAAAGAAAAGAAAGAGAATATTCAAATGAACAAAATGGGATGATGCCAACTGACTTTTGTACCCTCGAAGTCATTTTAGAATCAATAACTGTGGCTAGGTGCATTGCAAATAAAGTGAGATTATCTTATGTTAAATGCCCTAACGCTAACGTGATGGCTTAATTTTGTTATAGTCATAGCAGAGGGGTGGTTGGTTTGTGGTTTTTAAAGTAGTAACTCTTCTCTAACACATAAAGTCAAAGGCAATGGCAAACAACAACATAACTGAGTTGGTTGATACCGGTGCCCGAAAGTAGTTGGTTGAATAGGACATTGGGTTGGTTGAAGAGGTAAGGATGTTAAGACAACACACGATGGACATGTATCAGGTTTGGATGAATGAGAAGGCACCACTCCCGCCACCACCTGGCTTCTTAGATGCTACCTTTATCCAAACTTTGGCACTTCCCAACCACCCCGGTATCTCCACCACTCCTCCTCCGATTACCTCTCCACAAAATTGCCCTCCTGTCATATCCACTACTTCAAACAATGAATACCCACTCAAAGCTCATAATGCCCAATATTACCCCTCAAAGGTTGCCCACAAGGTTCTTGATTCATACAAGAAGAGCCCTCGGGATGAGCTTCATGTTGAAAATGAAAAGGTTACAGGAAAAGAAGGGCGAGATGAGATATCCGGGAAGCTAAAAAGCATTGAACAATCTTTAAAGAACATTCAACGGACGGGAGACCATGTTAGCATGTCTTACAAAGAGTTGTGCATGTTCCCTGACGTTCGCTTGCCCGCAGGATTTAAAGTGCCAAAATTTAACTTGTATGATGGTTGTGGAGATCCGGTAGTCCACCTGAGGGTTTATTGTAGTGAAATGAGAAGTGTTGGAGAGGAAGATGACTTGTTGATGGCCTATTTCAGTGAGAGCTTGACTGGGCCAACTTTGGAATGGCATAATCGTCAAATGTCAGGAAGTGGTATATATTGGGCGACATGGCTCAAGATTTTGTGCGGTGCTTTCAGTACAATATAGAAATTGTCCCGGACCGCTCCTCCCTATCTTTGAAAGAGAATAAACCCAAGGAAAGTTTTATGGATTTTTGGCTCAGATGGAACGAACAAGTTGCTCGGGATAGTCCTCCCTTTGATAGAAAAGATGTTGCTGAGCCCCACCGACGACCGGGTCCTGTGGTCGTCCTTGCTAAACGCTTTCATAATCCACCCCAGTATTATCCACCGAACAACATCCGGTCATCTGTCCAACCACCAGATCACTCCCTAGATTGGGCACCAGCATCCCAAAATTCACGTGTGCCTTCACAGCATTTTCAAGCATCCAACAATACTAGAAAACTGAGGCATGGAGGGAAACAAAGGCAAAAAGATAATTTCACGCCCATTGGAGAATCCAACACAAGTTTGTTTGAAAAGTTAAAGCATTCTGGCCTGATTGAGCCTCTCCTCAGCTATACTCCAGACCCATATGCGAAAGGCTTTGATCTTACTGTTCGATGTATGTACCACTCTAATGTCCAAGGGTATAGCATTGAAGACTGTCGCTCTTTGAAAAGGGAAATAGAAAGAATGATTCAAGAAGGGATAGTTGTGGTCAATGACAATGGCAGAGAGCATGCGAATCCTCTTGGGAACTTGTTGATTAAAGTTGATAATGGTGGTTTATTTTCTTGTCATTTCTGTTGTCCAGGTTATTTCAAGGTTGTAATCTGGATATTGTCTTGTGACTCAAAACCTTCTATACTTTTATTTTGTCTAGTTCCTTTGGTCGTAGTATCTCATTTAGTGTTGTCTAGGTTTGTTCCGGGGTTATAACCCCAGTTTAGTTTGCTTGTCTTGTTGTTCGAACCATTTCACCGCTGTCTAATGCAATTTCCTGTTTTTTGTTATTTCTAGTCATTTTCTTTTGTTTAGTTCTCTCCTCTTTTTATAGTTCTTTTCATGATGGTTCTAGTGACATGACATTCATACATAATTCTCAGCCTGAGCTCAAAAATTAGTTTACTCATCAAGCATTGAAATAATTTTGAAGATGACAGGGGCACTTGAGGGAAATAGGAACAGATTTGGACACTTTGAGATCATTTGAAGCCCGAACCATGTGAAACTGGGGTAGATAGAACATAAAGAAAACCTAAAGGCAAGATTTCCAAATTGTCAGGGGCCGTTCGTGGTAAGGAGAGTGAGAGTGTTGTCCAATGGTGCTTTGTATTCAACAGATGTAGAAGGCGAATGTGTGGATATGGTTATCAAGTCTGGTACAATCAAAAGATGTTACGAATGTTTTCCTTGGTTTGTCTAAATGTGTTGTTTGTACTTGGCATGTTTTGAAGATTGGAATGACGAAGGCATTTCGTTCTGCTATCTAAACACTATATCCTTCGTTATACCTTTGAGCCTTATTTATTTTCTTTCATACCCCACTTTCGGAATCAGTAGCAAAGATCAGAAACACAAGCGTGAGAGATAAGTAAAGGAAAAAGAGAAAAGAAAAAGAATGAAAAGAGAGAGAAGGAAAAGGAATAAGAAAAGAGAAAAAAGGAAAGAAAAAAAAGAAAAGAAAAAGAAAAGAAAAAGAAAAACAACAAAACAACGAAAAGAGAAAATGAAGAAAGAAAAGAAAAGGAAAGAAAGAGAAAGAAAAAGGAAAGAAAAATCACAACAACAAAGTAATTTCTATGACATAAACTACGTTCGACCTGATTCCTTTTAAGGATACGTAGGCAGCCTCATGGTTCGGTCTCATCAAAGTAAATCTCCAAAAGTGCCAAAGCAAGAAACTGGGGCAGAAGTTGCGGTCGTTGTAAGAAATCTGATTCCGAAAGTTGTAATTTTGAACTCATTTGAATTATTTTGTGCCTTTGATACCCTTTCTTTCTAACCCTATCCAAAAGCCTACATTACGGTCCAAAGAAAGACCTTCCGATCAGTCTTCGAGAGATGCCAAGTCAAGCAGGTAGAGGTGATTCATATCAGGGGCAACACTCTAGTTCAAGCAGGAAAATGAAAAATGAGAGAGTTTTATTGGTGAAAACCCTTACGGGCACCGTAAGGGGACGGGAGCTGAGGGAAGTAAAAAATGAGAGTCTTATTGGTGAAAACCTTCATGGGCACCGTAAAGCGACTGTAAGTTGAGAGAAAGAACAAAATAAGAGAGGCTTGATAGTGAAAACCCTTCGGGCACTACAAGTTGAACAAGGATTGTGAATCGGATTGGATAATCGGAGCATTGAAGCCAGTTTCATGGTTTAAGGGTATAACAGGAGCTGAACATCATATTTTCTTCACAAAATAGGCCGTAGGTGCATGTCATGGTCATTAGAGTTGGTATCCACATCTGATAGGTTTCTACTTTGTAGCTTTCTTTCTAGGAATCATCTCTTTCCATTGTCCTCTACTCTGTTCCGTTTGTCTTGTTTACTTCCTCTTCCTAAGTCTGTTTGGTCAGAACAAGTGAGAAATGACTTCAAAATTTGCCACCAGCTTTCCAATTGCACAAAAACGGGATCTGGTTAACACATCAAAGCATCATAAGACAGGAAAGAACAGCAAGCACACTAAGTTGGTAACAATCAACATGCTTTGGGATCCTTGTGAAATACAAAGGCTTGGTATATATCAATTCATGAACAATGCAACAGATAAAGGGTTAGGGTGAATAGATCAAAGGTATTTTCTTGTGATAAGATTGACAAAATGGTGGTAAACCAGTGACAAGTAAGACCTTCCAAGCAGAAATCAAAGCTATCATGGCAAATGAGGGAGCCGTAGACCTCAAGGATAGAACCAGTGGTCTAAGTCAAGAAAGAACAGCAAACGCAATGAGAGGGTGACAAGTGTCTTGCTTTGAGGTTCATGTGAGACACAAAGGTTGGTAAATGTCAGTTCAGGAGCAATGCAACAGATAAAAAGTATTGGGTTTGAACGGAGAAGAGGTATTTTCGATGAAACACGAAGGTTTGGTACATATCAGTTCATGAACAATGCAACAAGACGGAGGGTGTTTGGTGAATGGATCAGAGATATTTTCTATGTTAAGGGTAACAAAGAAAGTGGTTAGTTAATAAACAAGCAAGGTCTTCGAGTGAGAATCAGTTATCATGGCAAGTGAAGGAACAATAGACCTCAAGGTCAGAGCCAGTGGTTTAAGTCAAGAAAGAACAACATGTGCAATGAGTGGGTGGCAATTGTCGTGCTTTGAGATTCATGTGAAACACAAGGGCTTGGTAAATGTCAGGTCATGAGCGATGAAACAGATAAAGGGAAGCAGGTATGAACAGAGAAGGGGTATTTTTTGCGAAGAGGATGACAGAGAAAGTGGTTAGTCAATAAACAAGCAAGGTCTTCAAGTGGAAATCAGTTATCATGGGAAGTGAAGGAGCAATCACCCTCAAAGTCAAGGCTACAAACCAACCACCATATTTTTTAAACTGACAAGATTTTTCTTTGATTTGAAACAGAGGCAGAAAATCTCGGTTGTTTCGGGGAAACCCACCGTAAGGAAAGGCAAGTACCAGATAGGTATGACCGTAAATTTTCAGGACCCTCCTGGAAAATGGGACTTAGTTTAAAATTCAAAATAATAATAAGTAGATGTACCCCAAAAGAATATAAGTTGGTTTCAAAATTTTCATTCTGGAAATAGAATTCAGTTAGGAGTTGTCAGGACCCTCCTGAAAAATGGGACCTAGTTTAAAATTCAAAACAATCATGATTAGCATAATCTAGTATAAATGTACCCCAAAGGAATACAAGTTGGTTTCAAAGTTTGCATGTTAAGATAGGATTCAACTTTCAGGACCCTCCTAAATAATGGGACCTGGCTTTAAGATTTCCATTAGATAACAAGGTTTGGCATAAGTTCTATTGTAGGGTAATATAATTTGGTCATAAAATTGTCACTTTTTGGATAATATTCGATTTTCAGGACCTTCCTGGATAATGGAAAATAGTTTAAGACCCTTTAGATAACAAGTGTAGCGGGAGTAATACCTTTAGAAGATATAACATAGGTTTATAATTGTTGTTTAATTAAGAGTTGTCAGGACCTCCCTGGACAATAGGACTTAGTTTTCAAATTCTTAATAATAGTTGGTAGAATGATTCAGTTTAACACTCACCTATGTGCCCAGCTACCAAACTGGGGCAGAAAATTTTCTTTGTCTTGTCTATTTTTGTTGAAATCAGGAGCCCGCCTAGAGAACAAGGAAATACATTTCAAGTCAGCAGTCAGGAACCCGCCTGGAGAACAAGGGAATACATTTCAAGTCAGCAGTCAGGAGCCTGCTTGGAGAACAAGGGAATAAATTTCAAATCAGCAGTCAGGAGCCCGCCTGGAGAACAAGGGAATACATTCAAGTATCAGCAATCAGGAGCCCACCTGGAGAACAAGGGAATACATTTTAAGTTTCAGTAATCAGGAGCCCACCTGGAGAACAAGGGAATCAATTCAAGTTCAGCAATCAGGAGCCCACCTGGAGAACAAGGGAGTATAGTTCTAGTTCCAGCTTTCAAGCTCTTACTGATTTTGGTAACATGATACAGTTTACACTCACATATGTGCCAGCCACCAAACTGGGGCAGGAAATTTTCTTTGTTTTGTCCATTTTGGTTGAAATCAGGAGCCCACCTGGAGAACGAGGGAGTACATTCAAGTTTCAGCAATCAGGAGCTCACCTGGAGAACAAGGGAATACATTTCAAGTTCAGCAGTCAGGAGTCCACCTGGAGAACAAGGGAATACATTCAAGTTCAGTAGTCAGGAGCCCACCTGGAGAGCACGGGAGTACAATTCAAGTTCATGCAGTCAGGCATCCACCTGGAGAAAGGGAAAACATCTTAGATTACAATTCAAGTCAGCAACAAAAGAAGCTCGCGACTAAAATGCGAGTCAACAGTCTGAGGTGATCAACAGAAGTTAGTCACAATAAAGAAAAAGGAGAAGGGCAAGAAGTTAATCCAAATGTAGAAGTTTATGGAAGATGTGAGCTTCTCAAGACATGGTTGAGGCCATAAGCACTACGTGTCCGGTCTTGATCCGAAAATCTGAAGAAGATTGAACTAGCACCTGCAGCTAACAAGCATCAAGATTCATATTAGAGTCCGCATGAAGAACCAACCAAGACTCAAGATCAAGTTTCAGAAGACTCATAGATATGAATCTTGTAACTCGTAGCTGATAGGCTTAGTTAGTCTTTTTTATTTTTAGTTTTGATGTAATAACGAGACCACGAACCGGAGCTTCGGACGGAACCTCACTAGACTCTCGAACTCGGCATTCCATCATTCTCCTTGAACTATACGCGACCTAATTCCCTTATAACCCGGGATATGTAGGATGTCCAAAACTAGGACTCGTTTGCACCTTTTTCTTTTATTTTCTTCCTCTTTTAAACAACGATATGGTCAAAAATCAGTCACATGATTCACTTTATCTTTATCCGAAAACTATTCGTGTTTTCGAGCAAAGAGGGGCAGTTGTGAGCATCTAATTTTTGAATATATTTGAATTTTTCATCACTTTTTAGTATTTAAATAGATTTCAAGTTTAATTTAAATATTTTTAGTTTATTTCACCTTTTTAGTAGGTTGATATGATAAAATAAAAAAAAACCAACAAAAACATTCACATTTTTAGAATATTAAATTTCCTTCTAATTTGCAATATATATCTTCTTTTAGTTCTAGTAATTTGGTGACTTCATTAAATGTTCCTTTAATACTTTTTTTATTTATTTTTTTTCTTTCTAGACTAAAAATAATTGATTAAAGTTTCAATACACAATTAGTACATAAGGTCACGTTTCTTTCTAATTCACTAATTTATTTTATTTTATTTATTTATTTTTTAAAAAAAATGAATCACTTTACCCTTATTTCAAAGAATTATCTCTTCATTTCACAAATGAAAACTTACACGTCACATGCATATCCAAAAAGATCACACACCTCCCTTTTGGATTTTTCCACTGATAGCAATAGATTTTTTGGGCAGAAAAGATTCGTCTCTCTCCATGCCTTTTCCCTTTCCTTATTCTCCAAGGCACACCCACAGAGTCAATTTGATTGAGCTATATAAATCACACACACACAAACAGATTTCGAGAGGGTGAAAAAATGGGGAGTAGACCAGGACAAAAAACAAAAGGAAACGAGAAAAAGGGATGGGGAAAAAGATTAATAAAAGCAGAAAGAACGTCCTCCTTGACCTTGAATCCATAGTTATCTACACCCTTGAGATTCAGCAGGAACATCCATTTTTTCTAAAAAAAAAACTCCAACGCCCTTCAGCCGTTCTTCATCAGCAACCAGCTTCACACTCAACAGCCGGCTTTCACCACCATTAAAACACAGTCGAAGTTTCGACGCTGAAAGTCCGTTCAAGTTAAAAGTTTTTCTGGTCAATGTTTTGTTTGCAATTCTGGTTCCGAGGTTGTTATTTGATTTCAGTTTTTCTTATCTCCTTGGTTATGGCTATTGTACAAAGTTTGGCTTAAAGTTTTGTTAATATATTGAAAGAGGTTTCCTTCAAATTTCTTCAGTCCAGCTTGGTCTTAAGTTTATTTCTTCCCTCTGATTTAGTTCATCGCTGCCGATTAGCTGCTGTAATCTCATTAGAGATGCTCGATAATAATGTTTGATCGATGTCGTTCTGGTGCGAGTTTTCCGGTGCCTAACCGAGTTTCCGTAGGCGGTTTATTACATTTTGAGCTCGAAGCAGTACTACAATTGATTTTCATGCTATACTGAGGGTACATCGATCAAATGTAAGCAGAAGAGGTTGGTTGTCACGTTTGGCCAAAGCTGGAGTGATTGCGCAGGCGACGCTGCTCTGCTTTTTCCCTTTCAGGCAGTTGAATGTATTCTTCTGCTTCATGACTTTGGAGCAAACCCAAAAGAAAAGGTACTCTTTACATTTCTGTACCACAAAGGAAATTGCATGATCTGTTTTTTTTTTTTTTTTTTTGAAAAATCATACATTGTGTTTGGGAAATTATGGATATATATTGCTAGTTTACAAAGTTAACACGTGCCATTGTTAAAATTGAACCTCTGTAGTTGCTTTAGGCGCGTTATGTTAAAAAATTACTTCTTAAATTCGGGTGTGCATTTATATGACCCAAATCCAAATTTCAACAATGTTAGATAAAACGTGTCGAAGATCGCGGGTGCATTTATGTGACGCGGTTCAAGATATGTTTTAAATAACGTTGAAATCTTCTTTAAAAAAAAATATAATTGAATAAAAGCGGTTAAAAGTTAAGATGCACATATATTTAAAACTTGTTTAAAATTAGATAATTAAACCAAATATAACAGTTGAGCGAACGTGCTAGAAGCACGGAACTCGAAAATGCCTAACACCTTCTCCCGGGTTAATAGAATTCCTTACTCGGATTTATGGTTTGCGGACTGTTAAACAGAGTCATTCTTTTCCTCGATTCAGAATTTTAAACCGGTGACTTGGGATACCATAAATCTCCCAAGTGGCGACTCTGAATCTCTTAAGAAATAATCTCGTTTCGATTGTCACTTAAAGTGGAAAAAACTCCCTTTATTATACCCCCTTCCGCGGGTGTGGTGAAAAAGGAGGTGTGACAGTAGGTCATCCCTAGGAGAAGTAGTTTTAAGTACCTTGGGTCTATTATTCAGGGGGATGGGGAGATTGATGAAGATGCCACACATCGTATTGGAGAGGGATGGATGAAATAGAGACTCACTTCTAGTGTTTTGTATGATAAGAAGATGCCACCGAAACTTAAGGGTAAGTACTACAGAGTAGTGGTTAGACCAACGATGTTTTATGGGGCTGAGTGTTGTCCAATCAAGATCGCTTATGTCCAGACAATGAAGGTAGCAGAGATGAGTATGTTGAGATGGATGTATGGGCACACCAGGTTAGATAGAATCAGAAATAAGGTTATTTGTTACAAGGTAGGTGTGGCCCCTATTGAGGACAAGATGCGAGAAGCGCGGCTTAGGTGGTTTGGTCATGCGTGGAGGAGAAGCACAGACGCCCCATTGAGGAGGTGTGAGAGGTTAACATTAGAGGGTCTTAGAGGGTCTGCGGAGAGGTAGAGGTAGGACAAAGAAGATGTGGGAAGAGGTGATTAGGCAAGACATGGCACAGCTTCAGCTAGCCGAGGACATGACCCTTGATATGAAGGTTTGGAGGTCAACGATTAGCATAGTAGAGTTGGTAGTCTAGAGTGTTAATTACAGTAGTATTGGTACGAAATTTTGCTTTCTGTTGGTAGTATGTTTTTATAACTAACCATTATTTTCTTTCATTTTTTATCACTTTACTATCTTATTATTTTTATTTTGCTTTTATATGAATTTTTGGTATTGTCCCTTCTTGTTTATATTATCATCAATGTGGTGCTTATGCTTTCCTGAGCCGAGGGTGTATTGGAAACAGCCTCTCTATCCTCGGAAAATAAAGGTAAGATCTACGTACATACTAATCTCCCCGAACCTTGCAGTGTGGGATAATATTGGATATGTTATTGTTGTTTACCTATTGATTTAATATTACCCAATTGAAAAAGTCTCATTTTGCCGTTAAGCCATACTGGAGCTTCAACCTCGAGGTAATTTTAAATTATAGTTAAAAGTTGAGGGGCCAATTTGGTCATATTTTATAAAAAAAAATTGGACATGTGAGGTCCTCTCATTTTCATACTGAAGTTCAGTCAATGGCGAGGATAAATACGAGATTCTTTGCTAACAGCAAAGGTATAAGTGAACCAAGACTGTAATATTTGATAAAATTGAACAATTCCGCATAATACACGAACAAAGTTGGACTTTCTCTCTAATTAAAATTAGTGCTTAAGTTTGGTATTAATTATCAAGTTTTTTATTTTTATACAGTTGCGGAAAATCTATCTATCTATATCTATATATTATATTAAAAATATGAAGGTCTTTGGCGAAATATTATTCGTCTTTTTTACTGTTTAAAAGTAGGGTTCACACTGGACAAAGCAGTCTTTAGTTATTTTTCTAATATTTAAAACTTTAAAATAAAGTAAAATTTGATTATTAAATTTTTTCTTATTTAACTATGTAAAAAGTCCTAATATATAGGATTTTAAAATTCATTATGATTTGTCCTTTTTATAAATTATTTCCTTATATTAACTATACGATATAGCTATTATTCCTTCCATATTAACTTTTTAATATTTATATACTTTAAATTTTATATAAAATAATTTATTAGTTTTGAAGTTTAGGGACAACTAATTTTTGTGCGGAGTTACAAAAAACATTCCTAAAATCCTAGGTCAATTAAGATAAGGTTACAAAAATGTCCCCAAATTTTGAAACGCAAATAAAGAGGAAGTTAACTAATAATAGAACTCTAATGCAAATGAATCTAGGATTTTATAATCTAATTTTTGTAAAAAAAAAACTTAGGAATGTATTATTTACCTTTTTTCATTACAAAAATTCTATTGAGAAATTAAATTATATTTTATTTTAGATGTCATATATACTGCTGTTGATTGTTTTTACACTACTTTCATGTCCATACAATCTAGAATTTGTTTTGATAAGTATTTTAAAAGTCAACTAAAAGTTTGATTCTTTTTACACTAATTGCATAAGTTTATCCATAAAATTCGAGTTTTATTTTGATCAATATTTTCATAGTCAAATAAAAGTTTCTTTCCAATATTTTGAACAATTAATGTTCTTGGAGATAAGCACTCAAAGTAATTTAGATTTATTATATACATATGTATGTGTGTTGCGTGCATTGTATATGGTCGAGATCGAAGACCTCGATTTCGAGGGCTGCATGGAACCCCGGGCTCAAGTTCGGGATAGCATGAAGTAAAGACCAGATCTGTCTGAAAATGTATACTTCGGGGAGCAAATCAAAGACCCTCTATGATCAGCCTCGAGGGCATTACATTTTCGATGACACTCAAGAAAAAACGGGAGTTTTTCAAGAACACGTGGGTCGGGGTTATAAATTAAGGGATAAGATTTGTAGGAAATTGTACAAGTCCGTACTAGGTTGTTATGCAGTTGTGCCAATAGAATTCTTTACCATAGTAGGTGTGAGCACGTGATTTTTACCCCAAGTAAAGAATTCCAAAAATTAAAATAAATAAAAGGAAATTAATTAGGAAA